>PVQB02000252.1:0-72383 GCA_002980475.2 Fusarium beomiforme
GTTGATTCTGGGTGGGCGGGTACGGAAAGTTGTGAGAAGTGGGCAGGTGAGAGAGACAAGGGTCAGAAGCCAGAACAAGGCGGGTCTGCCCAAGCCTGAATCTTGGCTCTTGTCTTGTGCTGGGGTCGCAACTTTTTTTTCTAGTTTGTCTGTCTGTGTCTTGTCCGAGCGGAAGAAAAATGGTGGGGTACCGTTGGGTAGGAGTCAACGAGGAGACGGTCCCCGACGGTGGATTTTTTTTCTTGCTCCAAGTGGGCTGTGTCCGGTAGAGACCAAGAGAGACTAGGGCGGAAAAGCTGGTGCTTGTTTCTGACTGACTCTTGTTTTCTTTGCTTGTTGATGTTTGGGTCGGTCGATCCAAGCAAAACAAACGTTTGGTTGCCGGTTGCTTTTTTGGCTTTAGCCGTTGTTTGAAGGGTGCTGGTTGGTTGTCCTCGTGAGGCGGGTGTGACTCGTAACAAGCGACAGAGATATTGACGGTATCAGACTGTGTCAATGACGACAGATATAGTTCGTTTGATCAACAATGCTGGTAGAGTCGTTGTTGTTTGATGAGATCAAAAGTCGTTAGAGGGAAAAGAAGAAATGATCCGGGCATGACGGTTGTATATCAAAGGCGGGAGGAGGTTATGCATGGGATGGGATGATTGACTGATGAGTTCGTTTGTCTGTGTATGCGTCTGACTGAGTGACTGTACTGTCTGGGCGGCGGCTGGGCAGGGCTGGGACCAGTGCGCGGTAGTAGAGTACAGCACAGAGCAATGACGGGGCCTTGCCAATCTGTAGGTAAGGTAGTCCGTTGGTGGATGTAACGGAGAGAACAAGCGCTGGTTGTCCACGTGTTATTGAACCGAGGATTGGGTGCAACTACATATGAGTGAGGTGTTGGTCTTGGTATTGGCTGTTTATTCAGAACCGCGGCTGTTATGTGATAAGGTATTATCGTGGTGTTGTACTCTATGTATAAAACATGCCTATGTAATGTAATGTACGTCTTCTTGTGGAGGGTGAGCTGATGCTGTATGGTGGACTGGATGGATGGATGACCGGTGAGGTGGCTTTCAATATTCGGTGCAGACTCTTTCCGTTGTGCGTGCCTCCTTCAATGGTCCCTCTCCAGCTGCATAATGAGATGCGTATTGACAGGCGGTATGGTATGGATTACCAATGTAATGTATGTACTGTACCGACGTTGCGTTCTCAATATGCAGTGTACAAGCCGTATAGTCGAAGCTGCGTATACCTCTTGACGACTGCAGGGATAAAGGTTGGCTGACGTTCAGGCTCTGGGGCACGGAAGCGGGGGAGAGCCTTGACGAAACGCTACTGGGCTGCTGTGTCTCTTCTCGCGGCTGGTGTTAATTGTTTTTTGCTGCAACTCTCGACTAGGATTCAACGGTGACGTGGGAAATAAGGTGGTGAGGAGATGAATCCGACAAATTCACTGGTTGAGAGACTGGCAGTTGTTCAAAACCTGCTTGTCTGCAGTGAGACCATACAGCAGCTTACAGTGGACGCTTACAGCATGTACAGTATTTCTACAGAGCTCCCTCAAGGCTCAGGGAAGTGGGGCCATGTTTCCGCGGTGGTTGATGTGGACTTCCAGTGGGGGGAGGTTGGGTCATTTGAGGAAAAAAAGCACAGAGCTTGAATAAAACAGTAAGGGCCTAGAGAGGCTGGGTTATTCAGAGCGAGAGAGTCACGATGCGCAAGGGGATCATAGAACTGGCCGTGCTCTGATGGCGGTGTTGATATTGAGGCTGTCTGCCCGTGTTTACATGATCGACACACGACAACCCGCAACCTTTGAAACAATGACATTGATACTCAGAGTAAAGAGAGTGCAGCACATGAATGGCTGCACGGCCAAAGAAGCCTAACTTTGAGTCAAACAGAAACAAACGCAAATGCAATAGCAGGACCGTACGAACGATATTGGATTGGATCGCAAGGGAACCGCATGGACCCTGAAAGAGACAACAAACCTGCGGATCCATCAATGGCCAAGAGACTTTGGGAGCTGTTTACAGGGGTCTTGCTCGACAATTGCTAATCTATGATGGTGGAAAGTCAATTCAACTTTGCATAAGAACTTTATTCACAAACATAATTTTATTGTCGCCTTGTTTGTGCAAGAATTTATTTATGCTTCTGTGGCTCAAACGTGGAAAGCCGTTTTGTGTAACTTCCGAAAGGGGCAAGACCTGGAATGCATTCCCTGAAGCTCCAGCTTCGCTTTCACATGGAAAGAAGCAAGCTCTAGCTCCCCCTCCTGCCATTGGATGCACCGGTCTTCAGTCTCTGCAGTTTTTCGTTTTGTTTGCTTTATCCGCATTCAGATCATTGACCTCATCACCTTTGCCGATCATTTTACTTTTCGCTAGTGAATTCAATTCAATTCAACGCCAAAACTCTACAATTCACATCTCTCCAAAATCTCACCATTCTGATGAATAATTCCATCTTCCGTTCCGCTTTGGGCCTGGACTCACCTCTCCAAAAGTCAATTCTCTCGTTCCCTGTCAACCAGGGTTCTCATTAGGCGATGAGCATCGAGAAGCCGGTGACAGGGTTTACAGCTCAGATGGGAAAAGTTTGGAGGAGTCAGCAGGGGGTACGTAGCCTTGCACTGAAGTTCAAGCATCGTATCTGGCACCGCCTCTCTGGGTCGGCCTCGAGTTTGTCGTGACGGTTCTCTCGCCCCGGATTCTCATGGGATCAGTGAGTTTGGAGACGGACTTGCGGTATGGTATTTGCCGTTGGCCTTGCTTCTGTGCTTCACCGTTATCTCTGACTCTAGACCTCTCGCTAGGCACTTTATGCCGTGGTGGAAACCGAACCCCGCGCGCTTTGGAGTGTGCAAGGGGAAATCCAGTCCGAACAATTCTTTGCAGGCTTCCAATTCTCGCTTTCAAATCCCGCCACCAATAAACTCAACCAGCCGAACTACTAAACCGTTGACCGAAGCCGCTGACGGCACAACTCTACTCTCTATGCGCGAAAAAGCAACCACGTTTTATTTTCCATAGCACTAGCTGATTAAACTTGTTGAGCTCTCTGGCAGTGCAATATTACGTCGTTATTCACAGCTTCAAATGGACGAAGTCAATTCGTCGATCACTTCCTATTGAGATAGATACTGAGCGTTGGGCTTGTTTCCACGAGACAACTGGGTCTTCCCGTTTCCCCGTCTCTGCAATTCCACTCATTGCGTTTTCTAACCACTTGAATGACTCTGACTTGGGCCTCAACTGACCGTTTGGCTGAGTCGACCGCCCATGGTCAACTACCGGTCAACGGCGACTATTCTCTCAAGCGAGACGGATGTTACCGACACAACTCGTTGCTTCTTTCTATTGAGCGATAGAGAGTCATTCATAGTGGTCTTGTCCGAGGCCATTGAATCGTTCCGCGCCCCTCCAAAAGACCGCGTTCTCGCCTAGTGGTTGGTCGTCGTCTACCTTCAAGACCCTTGACAACATCCGCGATGGAGTGATACATCGAGTGCATGCATCGAGATACAGAACATCTGCAACTTAGGATACTCCAACCTTGTCATTAAGAAAACAAGGCATTCCATGTCCTTCATTTCTTTGCTTTGTCATGTCATGTCATGTCTTCAACTTTGCATCAGTCGCGCGACAGACTCGTGGCCAACGGGGCACGCCTACCTATCGCGGCATAGTGGCCGCAGTCCAAGCTTCCCAGTGGAAGGGAAGCGACGCCGGTGGTGCGCCGGGATCCCATGGAAGAACATGGAAGGCCCTCTAGCCTCGTCGGCGGGTCTTCGTGGCTGCAATGCTAGACACCGAGAGGTTTCTTTGGAGCCGCCAAAGCCACGCTGACTTGCACCGGTGTCCAGAACTCTGGGAACAGTTGTTTGATGAAAAGCTTAACCTCGATTGCTCATTTTACTGTCTCCAGTCATGTCTGTGTCGATCTATCAGGACCCTATCCAGTGGTCTTTCATCGGTCAACATCGCGATCTCCAAATGTTGATCGCCTGTGGAAAAGGCCAGTAATTCGTGGAGAGCATCGGAGAATTAACAAACTTGCTTGTATTGAAGCAAAACTTGCCCCGTCGGCATAATTTACATTTGAGGCATGGCTGTTCTCGGTTGAACTGACCGATTGTATCTCTTTACCGACCAGCACGCAAGAAGCGACTAGTGATACATACTACCAGTTATCGGCATGTTGCCAGACCGTTCAGCCATCCTACAACAGCCACGACGACCCTGAGCCCCAGGTTGAAGCCATGTTGCATTAGCCTCACCACGGTACCTGGGCCGACATTGGAAGGCAGTCTGAGGAGGCTGACCGTTGTGCCCGCGGAAGCATCCAAGGATTCCGCCCTTGCGCTTGTGTTCCTTGCCATTGGGACCTTTTAATAATGCGCATGGGTGTTGAGAGGTTCCATTTCAAGGCTTTACAATATACAACGGCTTTTTGATGACTGATGGTTCAGACCTGCCGGTTTTGCTCGCTTGCATTTGACGCTGATAAAGAATTGCGCCATGTTGAACAAATCTAACACCAAGACTTTAGCTTTGTGCTTGTATGGACGTGGGCGCTATAATGCGCGAATTGCTATGATGGATAGGTCCAGGCCCAGCGGCGCTACTATCGAGTCTCTCGGTTACCATGAAGAGACATCGCTTAGAAGTGTCCATTTGAGTTCAGACTTGACAGTTCGTTGAGCTATCAGTCGAACAGACACGCGTACATACCATGTGGTGGTGAAAGAGACGGATCACTGTCGACCGAGACACGAAGGTTGGCTTGACAGGACCCTTCTGAAGAGTTAGTTACTTGCCCGGTACCGGAGTCACATATCTCGTTGCAGTATACCGAAGTCATTCCTGTGGCTTATGGTCTTGGGTCAAGCAGTTGGTTGACAATGACGAGCTTTGGTGATAAACCACTCTGGCACTCTCTCCGCCAATAGTAAGCTGTATCTTCATGGCCAATATCCCGAAGTTGAAGTCGACTACTCTCTCACCCCCCGGACGTCATTCGAATCCCTTAATGTATTCAATGCATGTTCACACAAACTCAATTCCACAGTGACTCCGACCCTCCACTATCCTTCAACTGCTAGGGCTTTGGAGTCCCATTCGAGGCACAATTACTGTAATTGCGCCGAAGTTGCTTCTGCTCTCATGCTAAAAGTCTTCGTTAACTAGGGCTTGTTGATTGGTTGACCACTCCCGTTTGGGCCCCTTGCAGGAAAGGACCTTTGCTTTGACCCGCAGGCTGATGCCTCGGTCGCAAGGCAGAAACGCTACCGTTGATGAATTGACCTTTGCGACGATCCCTCACCAACAAGGAAAGAAGCTTAACCAAGTCAGTGGATGCATGTGCGAGAGCTTCAACAAGAACCCACCGAATACCGTCATTGTGATCATGATCACCACCTTTGCTTGGAATTCGTCTCACTGCCAAATTGAAAAATTTGCGCGGGGCTTTTACCAATTGGTCAAAAACTCATGGCCAGGATGGAAAGGGCTGCGTTTGCGACGCTTACTGTTGTCGGATGGTCTAATTGCACCTCGAGGCGCTACACTACACCTGCATGCTCTTTATTACTAACGGTCAAAACGCCGCGTTTATGACGAGATTCTGATCGGGATACAAGTGAAGCACGGGCTTCGATAATGAATTCCACGAGTTACCTTGCCTTAGCTTGGGCCTTATGGCTTTATGGCTGTTGAGAACAGAGTTCAGCCCATGTGCTAGAATCAGTATCGGGAATGACACACGGGCCGCCATACCGTTTATGTTTCACGGCTGCGGCTCTAATGACTTGCATTCTATTAATTCAATGCCACTTTCACAACAGCAACTGCATGCGTGATTGTCAATTGATAAAGATAGGAAATGAATCGTATGAGAATACGGCCGACTGGTTCACGTTGTGTAGTACTCAACATGCAATCGTTATCATTAGTATACAGAGAATTGTTGAAGCATGTGAGTATGCAACGATCTCTCGATGTAGCCAGGTCCCAAGCCACCGAGATCGCCTTGACAATCTGTTCCTGGTGGCGATACTAGTGCTTCCAGAAGCTCGATTGGGCAACAGCCTCAAACTCTTCAGTGTGGTTACATCGTCCGTCAACGTCGTTAATCGCGATGTCACCCACAAAAGGCACAACTGTGATTTAATGGGACAACCTGCCACTCAGAGGCTGCTGACGCTCGCATTGCTGGGAAAGGTGCATGAGCCTCACGAATTGTTGACGAAGCTTGACGATTCCACCAACCTTCATTTACGACAGCCAATGGCGACTCGAATGCTGGATATCTCTTCACATTGAAGCCACATCGCTGAGTCTTTTCGGCTCGTAAGATGCACGTCACGATCTGAGCGGGATACTTGATTGTTCCCCGAAGGCTTGACGGTTGCATCAAGCACAGATGTGCTTAGAAGCCATGTGCTTGAAGTCGGCTGGCGCTGACGTGCTTAGAAGCCATGTGCTTTGAAGCCATGTGCTTTGAAGTCGGCTGGCGCTGATGTGCCTTGAAGCATCCATCTGCAGGAACGCCAACATTATCGCCAACTTGGCCTCAGGCTAATACGGAATGGGTTTACATCAAATTAACTAGAATCAGACCAACCAAGGCTAAGAATTGGGGCTTTCAGGACCAGAACAAGAAGAGGAGCACAACGCTGACGACAGTTGTGTGTGCCTTGGATGCTTGGCCAGAGATTCCCACTTGCATCTCCACCTGGCTTACAGGATCAGAGTTTTCAGACTTCTGTCTGTCATCTGAAAGATTCTTACACCGGCCCCACGCCGCGCCTTGTATCTCTTGGCTGCTCTCCGAGAGCGGCTCCGACTGTCTCCGTCAGGTGTATCGCCCAAAGAGCCCGGGAACTGATAACATGATGGTAATGTGCGATGCATCGGGGGGGGGACTGTCAGCGGGAATCGGTTCATATGCAAGCCCGTGGAGGGGATCTCCTTGCCTCGGGATACACTCGTAGGAAGCATTTACAGTGAGACTCGACTGCAGGATGTAAGCTGGATTGCTTATTGCAAACTCCAACGGCTATAGTTCATCGGATGGTTGCAATTGAATAAGCGAAAGAACCAGTTAATCTCAGCGGCCGCATGGAGAGAATAATGTCTCAACTATGAAAAAGCTTTCAATGGTGGCTGATTTGACTTTTCTTCTTCTCGGCCTTTGTTGCAAGACTTGCATGCACCTGTAAATTATGCCCTGGCTATACCTAAAGAGGGACGCCATACAGAGCGCGGCCAGCGGACATGGGGTCCGAAGGCTTTGGTGTGTCTCGTTCCTGACGATCGCGACAAGGGTCGTGCCCGTCGGTGGCTCACTCATCCTTCTGCGGCTGACTTGACTTGTACTGGGACATGGCATTGAGGCACGGCCAATCTCATGTGCTGCGACGACGCGACACGATGCACATGTTGGTCTCTGCTTAGCAGGATCCTGCCTATAGTAAGCAGGGAAATTTGATCCTCGGGATATTCGGCAATTCAGTTTGAATGGATGAGGGTTGTCATTGACTTGCTCTCCTGGTCCTGTTCTCAATTGCTGCGGTTGCTGCATGTCGGCGATTGGTCCTATTGGGCACTTTTTTCTTTCCAGTGTTGAACGCTGTTGAACGCAGTTGAACGCAGTTGAGCATGCTTTGTTGCATCGCGAGCGCTAACTCCTGAATCGCCCGACCTTTGCAGACCCGTGATATCGCTGGTCTGTTTGTACAACTAGTCGTTCTTCGCTTTCGCGACGGCACGCCAACTTCGCTACCCTTTCGTCCCTGCCAAGTGGCATAGATCGTCTGAACTCTGGGTGACATGTTCTGTCATTTCGATGAAACAATTCGCCTCGGTAAGGCACATGGTCTCGCAGATCCTGCTGGCCAAAGGCATGGATACCATGGCATAGAGCTGCAAGTCGACAATCTGGAGCCGAGGCTGAATCTTTCGACTTTGCTCAAGAATTGGGCTTCAATATCGGTCACAGGAGTCGCTGTCGCTGTGTTGGCGGAATGAAAGCGGTCGATCAATCCCTGTCAGTGCAGCTCACCGCTGCTGCATTGTTGCTTTTTGCCTTTTGTTCCCTTGCTTTACCTTACCTTGCTGGCTATCCAAAAGAAAGCATTTTTCCGCGTCTATGATTCAATTGACGCTTGCTTCCAAAGTATTCGACGTTTTGGAAGATGGCCCTGGCTTAGTGGCCCGCGCCGTGTGGCGGATGCTCATTCGCCCAGATCCTGATCCCGTGGTCGAGGCTGGTGAATCACTCAAGATTGCAATCAATGAGTTGTATCGCGTGTGGAGGAGAAATCTTCTCTCCGATAGCCACGATATCGATTACCGCCCACGAGGCTGTTAAGTTCAATGGTATGCTACATCGGCCGCTTGTACTAGGGCCTCACCGGTTTCTGGGGGAGGCTGTATGTATGTAACTCAACTTTGACTTTGAATGTTCTGGCCTCGCTGCTGTGTCTGCGGAAGAGATATCACACAAGGGTTCGCTCATCGACCCAATCAGCCGCGTGAACTGATGCGCGTAATTGCCGCCTCGGTAGAACGAGGCCTTATTGTGGCGAGAAGGGGTTGATTGAATGGGGCCATGAGATGAAGGTATTGTCGACGTGTCTATATGCCTCATTTGATGTGTCTTTGCTGATCAGAAGGTGTTACGATGCTGGAGGGGAGGTATACCCAGTATTGTCGAGCAGCTCAACGCGCAGATGACTGCGCTACAATGGATAGAGTTGGGCGCCGGTTCATTTCGGAACAGGGTATTCAATATGGCTCACTGATCATTGATCGGCCATGCGTGGTCTTTGCCAAATGAATGATCACACTTCGTTTCAATGAGGCTATCCGCGTTCAGAGGTTCCTTCGCAGGTAAGCCACAGTGCATCAATGCCAATTGACCTCTCCAATGATCGATCATATCGATATTAATTGCTTCGAAGTAAATTGCCCCGTTCTGATGGTCGGAATGATTGTCCCATTCACCTGGTGCTCATCTGATTGAAGTTGTTGATAGATCTCTCGCGGTGGTGGTTGGAGGTGTAGGGTAGTCAAGACTCGTAGATTCTTCCAGCAACGTCGACGACACGTTTTCTCAATCATGTTCTCGTATCTAAGTGTTACTGGTTATTGCTAGAAGTATTAGAGCCATTCATAAACAGGATGAAGTCCTGAAAAGTTAGTGGAATGTTCCGTTTGTGAGGTCTAAAGTATGAATGATGCTTCCATGACAATCGCCCAGTCATTGAACCCACCCAGCGTTGGCAACATTCACGGTTCGTAGTCCATGATATGAACATGAACAATTAGACATAAGCTTTCCAAATCCTGTATAAGGCTTTAAGAGTGATGCTCATTCCAAAGGACCATTCGAGTATCATGAGTTGTGGACTCTGACCAGTCCTACCGGGTAGTTGAGTTGAGTTGATGTGGGTAACACATGGGTTCAAAACGTGCTGCTAGAAAGCAAAGGCCAAAAGAAGGGTAAGTTTGCATAAAATGTGCCAACATGGTAGACTAGTAGAGTCACCAAGCTCCATAAAGTGCCGGTTACGATGTGTCGAGAGCCTCTCTTGTTGTTGTCCCATCATAGAGCAGTCGTCCGATGCACTTGAACCTTTGTGGTCGTGTTGCGCTGCTGCAAATGACTGCAGCACCGTGGAAGCTCTATTCAGGTGAATAAGAGTTCTTCATCTGAGACAGCTGCTCTCTGCGCCTTTTCTCTTGTGAGATTGATGAGACCGCACTCGCCAATCTCGAGCACCGCGTCCAGTGACACTCAGCGTCCGTCGGCTGGGGAAACAATCAACGGCCTTGGCCGCTGCGATAAGCATCAGAATCAAAAGCGTGGTTCAGATTGACTTGGTTCGCAAGGGCGCAACCTCGAGTTGCCGCAAATAATAAGCAAATAAATCACATTTCGAAGCCTTGAGTCTCTAAATCACTCGCACACTCCAGCTGTTTTGTATCAGCGCCTCGCCTTGGCGTCAAGAGTGACGACGAGGCTTGATTCAGGGTAGCCATTCGTATTCGGCTGTCGTTTATCTACAAATCGCAACAAATCACGTTGAATAGAGGTGACACCTCCGGAAGACGTGGTCCGCGATATCGTCGGCAATCGGCCCCACGGCGGAGGTTACACCCGGGATCTACGCAATCCATGACTGAGCCTCATCATCCAAGTACATCATGCAAAGAATGCACGTCAAAACAGGGTACGAGTGTTTTACCAACAAGGTTACGATATTCAGTGTGTACCCGAATCAAGACGCTAACCAAGGCCCGTTGTGTCATTTGCGGAACTGTGACGTGGAGGTTGCATCCTGTTCAGATGAATACAGCTTACGACAGTTGAGGGGCATATCCACTGAATTTACGTTTTAGGGGACACTTGTGTTTGTTTTCTGGGGTTGTCTACCGTGATTGGAAATATCTTGTTGACCGTTGCTATCGTTTATCTGAGATGTTATGACGTCACGAAATGAGGGCAGATGTCATGATACTGATTTCCTGGCATTTTGACGTAGGAGGCGGGGCATCAAATTCCAGCTCAATAGATGTCAGCAATAAATGCCTTCAGTCAGCATCTCTAATCTCTCTCCTAGCTTTAACCTTGCTGCTACACTTCAACGACAGTAGACATCATGGCTACGACTTCAGACGACCCAAACCGTAGCTTCACAGCAAGCAACACAGGAAGCGAACCAGAAATAGTAGAACAACACCAAGAAGAAGCCCCAACCGTCAGCCACGCCCTTGCCGAAGATTCCCAAAATGTTGAAGAAAAGGGCGCCGCGCAGCTTGAGCACGGCGATGTCGAGGTCAAAAATCTAGGATGGAACGAACCAGCGCGTGTTGTGCCCCCGCTGGTGGGAGGGCTTAAGAACGAAGATGTTTGGGCTCTGATACGGCGCTTCGATAAGCAGGTTTTCTATGTGCGTAGTATTGAGGAGCCCCCGCTGGGAATGCTGGATATGAACATTGCGGACGAGGAGGAGTTTTCGCCTGAGAAGCTTAGAGCGCAGGTTGAGCGATTGTATGTCTCTGTATTTGCGCAGTTGTTTTCGTTTTGGAAGCATATTGTGCGTCTTCGCTCGTGGAGGGAGTATCGGCGAACATCTGTCTTTCTCGCCGTGTACACGGCTGCGTGGCTTCTCGATATTCTTGGACCAACGATTATTGTCTTTCTCATGATCCTCATCTGGTCTCCTGAGGCCCGCGACATTTGCTTCCCTGGAGCACCGCCCTCAATCATCGACTCCAAGACGGGAGGTGTCAAGAAACCAGCGGCTGGTGTTCTGGCGTCTGATGATTCTGTCACGGGTGCGCCGGAGAAGCACAAGGGCGAAGCGGTTGAGCAGGAAGCTCACAGCTTTGTGACGAGTTTGTCTACGGTATGTTCAGGGCGTAAGGTTTTGCGTTTTATTTCATTGTCGCAGAGAACTGAGTGGTGTGTAGATTGTTGTTAGTACCGCTGCTGGAAAGCATCCTCAGACCGATCCCGACGACGATAGCGCTGCTCCTGATCCCACAAAGCTCACTGAAGAAGCCACTGAGGCTCGACAGAAGTCTGTGGGAGAGAATCCTCATGCTGAACATAACAGGGCCAAGAAGCCAGTCTCCAACGCTGTTTGGGACAAGGCGCGGCCGACGATGCACATGATTGCTGACTTTGTTGATACCTGGGAACGATTCGGAAATGCTCTTAGCCCAGCGGCGCCTTTCCACCGTCATCGACCTAAGCTCATCCTCATTGGTGTTCTCGTACCCATGCTTCTTGGAGCTTGGTTCACTAGTCCATACATGGCCATGAAGGGTATGGGATTCGCCGCTGGTTTTGGATTCTTCGGCGATCCCATCATTACACCTGCTATGAACTTGATCAACAGGACGTATCCGCGCTGGGAGAAGTATGTTGAGCTGCGAAACACTATTCTTCGCGGTGTCCCGACCAATGCCCAGCTTGCTATCACTCTCCTTCGTATCGGCGAAAAGAACAAGGCTCCTCTACCGCCGCCTCCTTCTTCAGACGTCCCTCCCCCAACTGTGCCTCACGAAACTGCTGGAGAGGGTTTGGAACATCTAGGTGTGTAACACTTCTTAATCGCAGGTTCAACTCATACTAACACCACCAGAAGGAGTATCACAGAGCGAAATCGCCGAGGCCATCCAGCCTGACCCCAACATCATCCATGAAGACGAACAGGAAGAGGAAGAAGAAAAGACAAAGCACAAGAAATCCCATCGCATCATGAACTTCATCCGCGGTACCGCAAAGGGCGGCGTAACAACAGCCCTAGCCGCCGACAAAGCGAAAGCCAAAGCAGGCGCCCATCACGCAAAGAATCGTCTCGGTGTAGTAAAAGGTCAAGAACCCTCTCCTATTACCGGACCAATTCGATTCCCAGCGCGATACAAGGGGAAAAAGGGACATGCGTACATCACAGCCACAGCTACCACGCCCGCTGTTAGTTGGACAACCGAAATCGGCGATGTGAAGCCCGCTTGGAGTGTTACGATTGGCGATATTGACGAGTTGAAGAAGATGGGTGGTTTAGGATGGAAGAGTAAGATTATTGTTGGTTGGGCTATGGGGAGTGAGATTGTGGATGGATTGAAGATTAGGACCAAGGATGGGCAGGAACATCATCTCACAGCAGTCTCTATGCGGGATCAGTTGTTCAACAGGCTGATTTCTATGGGAAATCAGATGTGGGAAGTGTGGTAGTTCCAGTCGATCAATTGAGAATGGGTTGAGACAGGTGTCTGGAGTTTGGTGATGGAATCATATGCCATTGATACTCTTTGATACCAGGAATACGAGGTACGATGTGGAATCAATGTTTGGAATCAATTGAATAAAAGTCTAGACCTCTCTAGCTGAAGCTGTCGTGAACAAAAGGCCCTGCTTTGTAATCTCGTGAGGTCTTCATGTCCAAATTTTTGTTGTCAAACGTGGGGAAAGTGGAACAATTTGACCGATCATGACAAGGTGACGTCAATCAGCCCCAGATCAGACTGTGGAGGAGAATTAAGATGCTTACAGAGCACCCTCGCGCCCTGCGGCATCTGTGCCGAGGTCGGATCTCTTCAATTCAAAGGTGCCAAAGGTGGGGGATAAAATACATACAAGAAAACAAGAATATCCAACCTAATTCCCCAATTCAACAAAGATCAACCAACAAACACGTTCTTATCGCAAGCTAAACCAAACACATACACACATCATGAGCTTCACCTCAGAGCCCTACGATCCCATCGTAGCAGACTCATGGCTCGTCTGCGACACATGCGGAACGCAATTCCCAACGTCTAATCGCCATGAAGTCAAAACATGTCACATCTGCGATGATCCACGACAATTCGTTCCGGCGAGTGGACAGTCGTTCTCTACGCTGGGGGAATTGAAGAAGAAGCATAAAAATGAGTGGACGTCTTGCCCTTCTGATCCAAACATCACGTTTATTAATTCTGTTCCGAAATTGGCGATTGGACAGCGTGCTATTCTGATCAAGACCCCAGAGGGCAATATTCTTTGGGATTGTATCACGCTTCTTGACGATGAGACCATTGAAAAGATCAAGAATGAGGGTGGGTTGAAGGCGATTGTTATAAGTCATCCCCATTTCTACAGCACGCATGTTCAATGGGCCCGCGCATTCAACTGTCCAGTGTATCTCTCCTCTGAGGACAAAATCTGGACAACTCTCTCATCGTCCCATCAAATCCCCCTCACAGACGTGGAATCACCCATCCTCTCCGCCAAAGCGATAAAGCTCGGGGGTCACTTCCCAGGCTCTTTAGTCCTACACTACAATTCACGTCTCTTCATAGCCGACACGCTCATGACGACGGCATCGGGCGTTGGGAACTGGAGTGTTGACGCGACGGGAGCTCCACGGACGCGCCCTTCTGGACTGAACTCTTTTTCGTTCCTGTGGAGCATTCCGAACTTCATTCCCCTGGGTGTTGGCGAGATGAGTAGGATGTGGGGGATTTTGAAGGGGTATGAGTTTAAGGCTACGCATGGTGGGTTTATGGGGATGGATATAGAAGATGAGAATGTCAAGGAGAGGGTTTTGGAGAGTATGAAGATACAGGCTGGGTTTATCGGTGATAAGGAGTTTGAGCAGAAGCTGTGATTTGCTCTTATTTGTGATGATATCAGTATGAAGTGTGAAGTATGAGGGACGAGAGATGAGAGATTGCGATGATGATGAGAGACGAAGAGACGAAGATTATGATGCTGTAAATTAGCTATAAGTAAATAAATCAGGACCATTCTGATATCTGGGTATCGATGAAGTTTTAATGTGCATCCAACTCCTACTCATGCTTCTCAATCTTCCCAACACAACCAACGCCATAAATCCATTCATAACAAAGTAAAGCTTATTCCTTCTTCCAAAACTTCCACTTTTGCTTTGTCGGTGACGATGGACAGTAGTAGCGGTTAAGGAGCTCACGACCTTCATCGGGAAGATCGATAAGCGACTCATTGAGCGTATCGATAATAAAGCGATTTGCTACAAACTGTTAGCACTCTAATCTCACCACCTAACCCGCATAAGAGGGAGTACAACTTACGCATCAAATCAACACCGCACTCTCCAGCATCAATAGCCATATTGATCCTCGTAGAATTATAGCATCCATATCGAAGCTGCAGCTCAAGCATACATCTCCACAACTCTCTTGTCTCGTCAAGACTCATGCCCTCGCAGCTGCGTTCAGAGCATGTGCTTGCCTGTCGAGATCGTTGGTCGTGGTTATCGTGTTGGGATTGTTTTGGTAGAGGGATTGCTTCGTCGCAGGGTGGACTCCACATGGCGGGGAGGGAGAGAGGGCCTGGACGATTCTCGCGATACATTGTGATGATGATGACGATGATGATGAAGCCGGTGATGATAATGTAATGAAGTTGGCAATGAATGGAGAAAGAAAGAGTTTTTAACTCTTATATTGTCTCTCTCGTTTCTTTTTCTCGTTGCCCTTGGCTTTTTTTCAGGCTCGTTAGTTGACTCAGGTTCGATCTGATGTAGTGGGGGGTCTCAAATACTGGCCCAATATGACAGGCAGAACCCTGCTTATTTATATCAAAGCGCAGCTGTACAAAACAAAACGACAAAAGCAGGGCGCGACGAGGGCCACATCACATCAAACCCGATTAAGTTATACTAACGAACCTGTCCCACGGTGAGTATCGTAAGTTTACAGTACCTCTCCCAAGGAACAGGAGGGTGGGATACTTTGCGCAGTCAGCGGGAGAGCGCCACTCGTAGGGTCTGAGACAGACAGACAGACAGCTTCTTGATGATTAGATGAGCCAAGAAAAACTTTGGTGGCACTGCTTGAGTCACATGTGGGAATAACGACATTAATTCCTAGATATCAGTGACTTTTTGGGGGGGTCATTCAATGTTGTTTTTTGTATGAGTTGTGGTGTCATCATCATCGGAGCAGCAGAGCCATGCATAGCCAGCCTACATCACAGTGATCGCCTTTGCATCCGACGACGAAAAAAAAAATTCCTTTCGGCAGTTGAGTACGTACTAAGATGCATTGACAGGGCCCAGTGACACTCGGACCTGTCACTCGATGCCCATGTTAGTCTCTGATCTGCAGCCACCTTGAGCCAAGGCTTGCAAGCCTGATCTGATGCCCAAGACAAGACCAAGACAACGAACTAACCTATGACGATAGGGGCAGTGTCACAAGGACAGGCTTGCGATAACAGACGCTAGATAGAGGGCGGTTCGATAAGCTTTGCCTAAGATCGAGAGGAGAGCCTAAGAATGGTGACGACGCACCGAAGATAGCAGAATGTTTTACTATGGACAGAATGGGCTGGGGGTTATTGCGTCTGTTACTGTACCCGTGAAAGCCGCTATAGCCGGTAAGCTACATACATACATGCAGAACAAACCTCATCATGGACTTGAGTTTTTGAGTCACAATCACATCTGCAGCAGCATTGTAAGCCAAGACTGGTTTAAGGCTGAGGGAGGACACATCCGGTTCCCCCGACCCATAAATTCAATTCCGCACACGGAAGAGACCCTGTATCCACTGGCGGAGGAACCCTCTCAGCAACCAAACTCTCTAACAATTTGAGGTACCGGTATTCACGAAATAACGCTTAGTGAGAGAGTTACCTTAATAAGCATCTCCGTTGAAGCGGTCAAGATGCAGCAGCAGTATTCCCAACGGTTTACTTCCTGTTGAATCATTTGTTGATATCACATCTATATGCAAGGGATACGCAAGCATGATACACCGCCAAGACTAACACCTCAATTCACAATTGCAACTTAACCACAATCATGAACAAACTGCGCCTCAAAACACGTGCATTCAATATAACAAACAACATACCTTCCATGGATATCTCCGGGACTAACACTGGCATTTTGTTAATACTCTTGTGGCGTTAGATCTTGGGCTGTGGCGCACTTCCCCGGATGCCACCTTGGATCTATTGTTCCAGATCGTAGGTTAAGCCTGGACTTGTGGAAAAGGGTTCTTTGCGATAGAGAGCTACTGTTACTTCGCCTGGACTGGGATGGGTTAGATGTTTGTGCTGTGCTTGATGAGAAGATTTGTTAGACGCAGATCTCCACATGGGTGGCTTTGCCCGTGGTTGCGATGGCATGTTGCATCAGCCTCTTGAGATAGAAGTATTCTACAAGCGACGAAGAAAGTGGCTTTGAGTGCAACTAAAGAGTCCAATTGGTAAATTGAAGGTATATGGTATGAACCTTGGGTGTTTGAATGGCTTGCGGCTGTTGCCTCACGGAAGTGCAGCACTTTTGATTGACTGACGTTAACTTACACCAAACAGGTCCTTGTTCCCATCAAAACCTCACGTCCAGAAGTTTAATCTGCAAAAAGAAAGTAAGAATATCCGAAACACTGCGATCCAAGTCGATCGCAATTATTTCCTGCTCCCTCCCGTCAATAGTCCCAACTAGCGCTTTTACATACAATCGCTAGTCGATCGATTCAGCCTCTGCTGCAATCTCCCCTGTAATGTCTAGAACCCAATAGTCGGATCTCCTATTCAATAGTGAGAAAAAAAAAAAAAAAAAAACAGAAATATAATGGAATAAAACATCTCTTCTCCTATCTGCTTTGGCAGTCCTCGCTAGCAATTGTCGCAAAAATGCGTTTCGCGCTCTTGTGTTCGCTGCTTGTGGTTAAGACTGCGGTCGCGAGTGTTTGTAAACCTCGTCAATCGGGTGGGTCAAGTAAGTGAGCTCGCGATGCTACGATGGGATTGAGAATCTGACTTTGTTTAGGTACGGACACAAGCGCTGGGATTGAGGCGACAACCACGGCTTCTGTCGATGTGCCCACGAGTATTGTGACTTCGGCGGCGGAAGATGTGACTACCACCGAAGCCGCAACTTCCGTCGAGAGCACCGAAACGGCAGTTTCAACAACGACAATCGCCGAGACTACAACAAGCGATACACCAGGGCCCCTGGAAACATTTATTCTGGCCGCAAAAGTCCCAAATACAGTTAACGAAGACCTCTCAGCTGCAGAACGAGACGGCGCTTCGGTATATTTGCCAACACCCCGATTCATCACGAGCGGCCCATTGATCGTTTCCTTCGATTCGACAATGAGCTATCTCCAAAGTCGCAGTGGATTCTACTTATGCGTTGCATACGGAGATGGCACCGCACCTAATGGTGTTAAGCTCTGCAGTTCTGAATCTCTTCGCAACCCTGCGTTTGGGGCCCTCACCTGTGAGCAGACGTATGAGCGTAAGGTTACGTGCACGGCACCAGCGGGACAATGCATTGGAGGTAGCGATGAGGCTAAGGTCTGTTCAAGCCTTCCCGGGATGTATGATCAGTTCTACTTCTTTAGGGACGAGCTTAATAGGGTTAATATTGGCATTGGGCCTACTGGTAATAGTGATGAGAACCAAAATCCCATTGAACTCAAGGCTAAACGAAGCAACACCTAAATTATGACATTAGCTAGTCAAACAGGAGGAGGCATAAAGTAAACAACGGCAATTCCTCTAATCTGCAGATCATGAAGTTCAAGACCCTACGTTGTCACATCACGGGGTCTCCCAGCCACTGCACCCCAAGTTTGCGCCCAATGTTCGAGACCGTTACATAAGCTCAGCCCTAAACCTTCGTAGTTAGGATATAAGGTTAGGTGTTCCGGGTTGGTGGGCTCAACCTTGATGCAGTCAGCACACTAACGCGGCACCAACGGATGTTTGCATACGAGAAGTCAATGGATGTCAACGTTACCGCCTGTTATCACTTTAAATAATTAACCTTTGGAAGCATCTGATTTTGAAGCCGACTAAATTCTGACGGTGATGGCGTTGTGAGGGGAAGATTGGTTGACAGGCGCTGAGATACGTGGCTTCGTCACTCGCATAAGCTCATTGATAGATTGAGACTCGCCGATGACTCACGATGACAAACTTGTGGTGAACGAGACGTCCAACAGGGAAGATGCTTTAACTCCATGCTTATGCCGAATCGCCGACACCATGGAAGACATGACAAAGGGCAGCTGATGAGGTAGGAGAATTGGTTGCACGATATTGGACTGGCGAGCGACTCCAGCTTGGAAGTTAACGGCAATAACAAGAAGAAAACCCGAGACTTCGGTGATGAACGACAAGCCTCTCTTTGAACACGAAAAGCACGAGATCAACTTCATCGGGCACGTTCCGGGACAGCATCTCAACATGGACGTGCAACACCACAAGAGCACCACGAATCTTTGACCGAGACGGACAAACAGCAACGCTCTCTCCAGAGTCCGATCGAATCTGCAACTCTACTCCTTGAATTTGTAGGTTTTCGCGCCTCTACCCATTCCACAACTCTGGCGGTTTGACACAAGCATTGGCTGGTAGATGCATTCAGTAGCAACTCCTCCAGATGGGACGATATCTCTTTGTGGATGCAATCAGTTCAGGTTTCGTAGTCCATCTGCATTGTCCTTGAAAAGGATGAAGATCTTGCCGAGGATGGCAAATCGCTCTCTTCCAAGAAAAGAGGGTATGAACCTTCACTTGAACCATCCCTGGAGGGCAATACAAAGGCGTATTGGATGCCTTTCATCACCATGAATGTCGAGTTCCAGGTATTTAGAGTCTTGGGTCTGGAAAAACTCCCGCTGAATTACTTTGGGACAGAATGTTTCTTCGCTGGTCCTCGCTGACCATATCTTGAGCGAACAGCCGATATTTCAAAAGGGGAATGTGATATGGTTCAGAACAGCACCACTACAGGGGCAACTCATTAACGAAGACTGTAGCAGCGAGATTTCCATACTCGAGCCCTTGTCTGAGATGCTCGTAGGGCTGTAATGGACAATGTCTCTGGCGCCAAGTCTCCATGGGTTGGCCAGCGCGAGCACATTGTACCGATTCGAAACCTGCTCGATAACAGACACAGATCCACCAGACAGCGAAGGAACCTGGCGGCAATCATATTGAGTGATACTCCTGCAACCGATTGTGATATTTGTGTCAAGGGGGGTTTAGAAACTTCTGAGTTGGTAGTCAAATACTTAGCGATAATGCTTTAATGGCCAGAGTGGTGACCCGAACGTTGATGGAGCATATAGAGATGACCTATGGTGATGCTATCCAGGTGTAGAGCCTGAGACTGAATAGTACATTTGATGAAACGGTTAGACCCAAAAACCTCTTGTTTTCCTCCAATGTATTTGCAGTCACTGCGAGAGCATGGAGTCCGTACATGAGATCGAACCTTCAAGATCATGTTCTGTACCTTGAAGGATGCCACTCGCGGCAGCCAAAGGACCATCCCACTTCTCGCTTGGCGGTTCTTAGATAAGATTGAAGTCTTAGCTGGTCCGCAGGCAATCCATGGCGAAGATGCATTGCTTCATAGGAAAGTATCCTGTTCAGTTCAACTCGGCGAGCCAGTGGTCTCCTGTACCGTTGGCCTTGGATGTTCACACATATCGGACCACAACTAAGCTGGAACTAATGGGAGCCAGACCACTGAGTGATGCACCTCTTGATACTCGTGACTTACTGTTGAGACGGTATTGTCAGCCACCGGTGACAGATGCCATTCCCAATGTGTTGAAGGTGAGCGAATCCTTTGCATGACCAGCCAGGAGCGCAAGAGCACCACCGATTAAGATACACTCGATTCAGTTTGACATTGCGATGTTCGATCGACAAATATAAAGCATAGAATTGACACCAGGCCATACTGTAAGAGCCACTAGAGTGTCTGAGTTCAGTACAACACGGCAGCTCTAAGTGCCAAAGTCAGCTTAGGCTCAACTTATCTCGCCGGCGAAATGTACCACCAACTCCAAACGATCAATGACTTATTCCGACCGATGAATTCGTCAGGAATCATCCGACTTCGCTGTGATTCATTAGTTATCGTGGTCGTATGTTAGTACCCCGGAGGAGGGACCGTAAGATGCGACTTCATTTGATGGCTTTCGCAGTCTGGTTATGATTCAAAAGACACCATATGTAAATTAACTGAGATCAGCATGTGTAAGAAATAGTAGACTTCGCCGTTGTGAGGGGAGAAGCTGGTGTATGTGCTGCCAGTTATTGTAGTCTCAGACTCCCAGGCCGGCTAGGGGAGGTAAGAAAACTTAGGACCTTGATCCCAAGAGACGGAAAAACTTAACCCTATACTTAGAGGGTTTTAGATTAGTTTACCTTGTTACTTTAACTTGATATTTAAAGTTTTCTTGCTTCCCGAGGGCGGTCACTTGAACGAAGACGTGATTGAAGCCCAAGAGCTGATGACACTTCCCTAGACACAGGATTGTCCTATTACTTCAGACATCTATTTTCCAGAGTGCATCCAACGATCAGATTTATGATGCGTCGATGGCCACTTAATCATGGATTCAAAGCCTGTAGAAAGGGCTCCATGGAGACTATTGCTCAACATTAACTCCGCAGTATGGAAAGAAGTATACAAAATGGCTTGTGTACAGTAATTACAATTGTTACAAGATATCGTATCAATGTTGCTACACTGGTTTAACTCCAGAATTTTCCGCCGTTCTAATAACAATGTTCCCATCAATACCAGGCATGAACGCGCGGTACGACGCGGCAAGAGACCATTTCTGTAGATCTCTAATGGTTTCCTGTGAAGCGTTAGCCACTGAAAATCGAAAAGATTAGGTCATCTCACCTCTGCTTCGGCTGTGAATCGCTTTCGGCCAGTGGGACCATCAATGCAAAGTGCATCCTCTATTGTGCCAGGCCATTTAACCTGCACTCCTGACGTACACGCTGCAAGCCATTGTAGTTCGCCATGTTGCATCTCTGGATGTTGGATAACGTAGTCTCGGAAGTAGGGCCATGATATACAGTCCAGCATGTCGATGTGTGGGACGAAGACCTGGAGTTCAGTTGGTCGTATCCATTCGGGCAGATACTAGCGACGATCAATAATCGTTCACATCTCAACCACGTTTCCTTTCAAGTTCAAATCCAACATAAACCATGAAAGCCAAAAATGATACATCGTGTATCGTTGATGGTGACTTACAGCATATGTCTGTGGAGTCGGATTGATCTGCCATCTCATAACAGCCCAAACAACCCACACCGCTGCCATAGACGTAAACGCATAATCCTGCCTTCGCGCACTGTAAATAAACCGAACAGCCCATTTACTTATCATCGGCGCAGCTTCATACTCACCCTCATCAAACAACGCCGCCACGTATGGAAATGTCCCTGTGAGATCATCAGGCTTCGCACCGTCCGAAACCAACTGTCTCGCCTTCTTGAGTGTATCTGCCCAAGCCTTTGTCACGGAATCGACACCATGTCCATCATTGGCCGTCATCATGGCCCAGTTGTTCTTGGCATAGTAAATCTGAAGTTGACTTTGTTGAGCGACGGCTGGGTAGTGGTTTGCTTTTATGCCACTTGAGAAAGGCAGGTTGCCGAAGTTGTAGGAGAAATAGCTTTGTGTGCGGGTACCCAAGTCGATGTTCATTTCATCTGCTTCGAATACTGTGCCGTCGAGCCATTCTCCTCTATCGAATAGGTTTTCGATGAATTTGCTCTTGGCTTGGTCATTTACACCGACGAGTCTAGAGGTTGCCAGTTAACATTAAACTCATCTTTCTCTTCGGGAACTCATTTGAATCTCATAAGACATTTTTTTTTTATAAACACGAGCATATCTCATCTCATTTAAACGTAAAGAAAGTGAGAATCAAGTGAGAATATGTGATTGGACTGCACTTTACTTAAAGTGCATAAACGGAACTGTCTCATATGAGACGTAAGAATGACATGTCACATAACGTCGCACGAATAGACTTTTAAGAATACAAACATACCTCTGAGAAACAACAACAGCCCTAGACCTTGACTCAATGTACGAAACAATGGATTCAACCGATTCGCCTATTCTTACCCAAGACATAACCTCCGCAGCTTCAGAATCCGTGCCATTCCTCATAGCCGCGAGTATAGTCTCAAGCTGATTCAGCCGTCCCTTCTGCTCATTAACTGCATTGGTCAATCGATTAAGCATCTGCCCAGACAACACCTTGGTATCGTATGTGCAAACATTGCTGCTGAAGCGACACCTCGCACAAGGTTGTTTCCCATCGCACTTGGTCTTTGTCTTGTGACAGGGCCCACAGGCGTGGTTCGTCGTTGACTTGCGGGACGATGAAGCCCGAGATACCCGTGGGTGTGCGATCTGCTGCTGCTGCTGTTGATGATGTTGCGGTGGGACTCGGGATTCAAGCCTGGGGGGAGCTGGGACGAGATTGGGGAGCTTCTGCATGGCTTGGGGAGCCTGCTCTGAGTTTGAGTTGGACAGGGGTAGGGGTTAGGCTATCGTCTAATGATGACGTCGCTGAGAGATGGTTCTGCAGCCAATGCCATGCAGCTCATTGTTCGTTTTCGAGGTCTAAAGGTCTTTAGGGAGGATGAGATGTTGTGGCTGATCACCTTACATTACGGCACGGATGGTTATTACTGTAGAAGGATTGCTCTGCGGGGTGTCATGTCAGGTGAGTACGCAGTTCGTGTTCATGATGGAATCATCGGTATGAGAGTATGGCTGAGTACCCGAGAATACAATTGAGCATGAAGTGGTTGATAAGATATTGTACTGCTGTTGTAGAAACATAGTCTTTGAACAATTGAACTAATGCTTCACTTCATGGGCCAACAGCTTGATACGCCGCTGGTCTAAACAAGCCCTTGTCTCTTCCAGCCATGTCAATTACAGCATAATTGAGTCAGTCCTAGTTGGCAATGGCATCTGTAGTCAAGCAGCAACTAAACCTAGAAAGGAAATAAAGATATATCAACCAAGCTGAGAATACTGCCTGTCAGTATTGACGATCTCATCTATCCGAGCGAGGCGATTCCACGCTGATCATAATCCCGCGCCTCAACATGAGCTGAGAAGAATAAGAAGTCATTTCCTCCGAATAATCCATCACCGACCGGTCCGGTAGTGGCAAGTAGTAAGCTTTGCATAAAGATCAACAGGCATCGCCCACAAGCTCAAGTGTTGATACCAGAATTACGTCGTAAGATGCCAAGGACCAAGCCTCACTTGATCTCGAGAAAAAGATTCATACTGTAGCATTGTCAATTCAACACAGATAAAACCAGAATGATCAAGAATTGCACGCCCCTAGAAGAACAGCAGTGAAATGAACCAGTAACAGCTCTGCTATCCAAGATCTCGGAACAGATCGAGAGATTGCATCCAGGGCATGTCAATTAATGACATCATAGAGGGGCATTTTTTTTTACAACAAACACTCTAAACCCGCCGATTCAATCCGCTGCAAAACAGGTTACGAATTCTTTACCACTGTCTTTCAATTTCTGTTTCTTTCTCCCGCGATGACGAGTCTTGCACAGGGCACACAGGATGGAAATCTCGGAAAGCATGATTTTTCAATTCACTGAACATCAAGTGACGTCGTTGAGGCAAAGCTTCAGTTCGGACCCCACGGCTGCCGAGCAAGCAAGGACAGGCAGATGCTTTCTGACTGGACGCCTTGCCTGACTTTGACATTGCAGATCATTTCTTGACATCCCGAAAAAACAGGAACATGCCACCCGCCGTCTCGGCAACAATGGATGGATGCGTTTTAGCTGGTGCAACGGTTCTGCAGCCCTCTCCGACCGGTCCCGTTGTGCGTGCTTCTGTTGGCCTCGTTTCCTTTCCCCAGAATTCTAGTACCGTGCGATTAATTGAGGAGCTGTCCCATTGAAACAAATTTTCACGGGCCGAGAAAGAATTTTTCAAGCTGGCTGCACTTCATTTCAAGAGCCGGCCGGGGAACGGTAGGTAGCCTACTGTTTAACAAAGCCGGGCCGAAGCCGGAGCGGGGGAAAGGCCGGTGTTTTTTTACTGCTGTACTATCTATCGCGTGGGGTTGATAACGATAAGAGTCATTCACCAATTCGCAGTGTGACCATTATCTGCACCAAGATAAGATATCGGTGAGAGCGATCAATATTTGTGTTACATTTCAAGGCGGTGTCGATACGTCTAGTCAGCAATCGTTTACCTCGTGGGCTTACGAGAGCGGACGAGGCTAGAAAAATAAGAACACGTCTCGAAAAATAAAAGGGTGTGTTGAAAATGATTTGAGATATTGCACACTGTACATATGCGAACACGACGGTGACCCATGGCTGACTCAAAGGTTTGCTCAGTGGCGGAATCCTCACGACAAATGACTCAAGAGAGCGTAAGGGGGAAAAACTCTGTCGTTTCTTCGGTAACTCTCAGCTTTCAGCTTGATCCAATAGCCTGGCGCATGTCTCGGATTTTAATGATAAGCTTTTCAATAGACTCGGAAACAAACTCCAACGAGCTACAGTACAAGCTCTCGTATCTACTAACTTATCGCTCGCTTCTCCAATTCTATACGGAAGCATACTACTACTAAGGATACTAATTGAAGCAACAAGAGTGGATGGTGGCCCCCGGATGCAGAAGGATTTCGCGGCTCCGGGAGTTCGGCGACAAGGAACCCCTGTAATATCCGACCCCAGATTCCCCATTTACAGATAAGATATCCTCGGCTTGAACATTGTCTCTGGGCGCGAAAAGGATAACGTTCTCCAAGACTCCATGCATCTTGCTCTACCCAAAAGACTTGGCATTTGTGTTATTGAATCATGACATGTTCCTCTCCGCGTTTCAGTCCTCGGTACTCGTGGCGCGAAGCTATCGTATTTAGACTTAAACATGTGACGGCGGCGCGAACCCCCAGTTTGTGTCTGTCTTGCCCCCCCGCCCTTTTGATAAATGGAAGACTGGAAATCAAGGTATCAAGATGCGGCACATGCGCCGGTATCAAATCATGGGGTTTGGTCAAGCCAGCACTCGGATTGTCTTAGATATATCTTTGTTCGATGCAGGTGATTTCTTTGAGCCTCAGTCCTAGCGACATGCCATCTCAGGCTTCGATAAAAGGGTTTATAAGTATCCAGTTCCTTTGTTGTAGACAAAGACACTTGTCCTTCACACCATAGGAAATCACGACCCTATACTGCGGCGCAATCAATAATTGTGTGTTGCGCGTATGGCTCAGCCCAGGCATATCGTATCGTCAGCTGCGCTCCATTCCGTACGAGGTAGTTGTTGCGGCCTGGTCTGGCCTGGTCTGTTGTAAGCTGTCAGCAGGCAGAGTCCCGAGCTGTTCATATTGAATTGAGGCATCGTAACCTGTGCCTCCGTATCTCCCATGTGGCATTTTCTGACGCGGGGAAATACAGATTGGATGGCATGGATGGTTTGCATCTGGCAGCTCCTGTCGCTCGAATAGGTAGCTAGATTAAGCAAATCCATCCATTCGCTGCTTGAGGTGCTTATCCACACTCCCCCCTCATCCCCTGTCAACAAACAACTCTCCACCGAGGATGCCTGCTCCCCCGCAATCGCGACGTGGTTTATTTTGTTTGCTGGCCTTGACCAAGTGGACGGCGGACCGTATACCGAGGATAACGATAATTGATACACTTTTTTAACCCTAAGCACATCATATTATCGCCAAGCATCGTCTATTCATGCGAAATGTCTTGTCACTGAGGCTTGCTGCGAAGCTAAGGCCTGGCTTGCTTATTCGTCAATAGTCTGGCGCAAGGCAGGACTCTCACCGCAGGGCAGGGCTGGCTGAAACGTACATGTTAGGCAACGCAGCATCCATTTTCAACCACAAAATTCATCATCACCATCAGCTTTACGCGCACACAGTGTCGCAATTGCAATCCCCCATCCCACGCTCTCAATTGCGACAACATCATCTTTTCTTCTAGGTACATGAGCCCAGAACAATCTCTCGGTAAGCGTAATGAACATCGTACCATCGACTCATGGCGAGGCCCGAGCTTTTTTTTTGACATGATAAGGGGGAACGAACGTAACCCAGCCTCACTTTTTTTTTTCTCGTTCTTTCGGCCGGTTCCCATCATGATATCGATCAGTTCACCGAAGCGGACCCGCGGATATCCACCACATACATGTTTTTCACCAAACGGTAAAGCGAGACAAGTCATCAGCAGAGAAATGTAAAAATCACCTCCAACCAAATTACAACCTTGATACCTAACAATGAGTCAAGAAGTTTCCTCATTGGGTAATTCCAGCCAGGGCCGATCATCCAACATTGCGGCCCTTTTTAAAAACCTGTCTTACCTGACCCTGACAAGCAAGGCCGTATCGGCGTATAAACACGCGTAGGATCATTACAGTATTATATCGAATTATTTCGCTCGAGAATGACTATAGACGTTCGAATAGGCACTGATCCTCTCCCGCCAGAAGAAGTAAAAATAACAAAAAGAGCAAATAATGCGAAAGAGAAAAAAACTCATTCTATCCCATCCACTCACCGTCAAGGCCGTCCATCCATCTTGACTCCAACATGGCGGATTCAACACCCCAACCCGACATCTCCCCTCAAAGCTTTTTTCCACCGTAGTGTGTATTACACGCAAATTAAATCTCAACAACACCATTAAAAATTCCCTCACGATCCCGCCTAGTTTGGCGAGGCCGACTTTCGGCGCGCGTGTCATGATAATCGGTGCTCCCGAAAGACTTCACCTAGTTATTTTTCGACTCCATACATTTAAGGTATTTGGTGGAATGCAGCTGCTAGGGCATCTCTTATCCAGGCCCTCGCTCATCCCCGCAAAATACGCTGTAGGAATGGATCCAGCCTTCTGGTGCCCAGGCCTCAAAAATAGCCCAGTAAATAAAGGTTTAGGTAAAAAAAAGGAGTCCAGGACGAGATTCCGGGCCTTGGCTAGATCCACCCCCAAAGCTGTTGGTGATTCACTGTGCGGGGGCAGTCGGGATGCCTTGTTCGGTACCGCGAGACAGTGACTCCAATTTCCACTATGTATTGCCTATGATCCTTTGATACTGTGCCGCTGAGGCTCACTATCCTTCAGTGGCAGGCACAGTGCGCCTTCGCCAGTAGCTTAGGCGTCTTAGGGGCGTTTGCCACCCCCCTCCTAGCCCGCCACACTCCCCACCTCCTTTCGCTTCACCTGAGGCTCCATCTATTCACTCCCCACTTACAGGTCGGGTACAGCCTCTGCCTGTGTCTATATCCATCAGCCTTCCCCCCGATATCCCCTTCCCCAGCTCTCTTTCTCTTGATCTTCCATATTCAACATCCATCTTGAGATAACAGCCCTGACTTTAGCGATTTTGCTTTTTTGTTCACGAGCTGGACCTCATCAAACTATTTTTGCTTGACGCAATCAAACCAAACCATATCAAGTCACACAAATCTCCCATCCCTTTCAGAGTGACACCTACTTCATTTACCCCAGGCCGCCATTCCATTCCAGACAGGAACCACCATCAACAAACACCACAACACAAACAAAACAAAACAAACAATAACATATAACTCTACTACAACAACTCAAGTGAAACTCATCAAGAGCTATTTCACAAATTAAATCACAATCGTCATCATGGCTCACACAACGGAAACCTACTACTACTATGTCCCCAACCTCCAGGCCCTCGATCCTACAGCTCGCGAAGTCGACCCTTCAGCTTACGCCTGGGTGCAACCCACAATCATCGAGGACGAGGATCTCACATTTGGCGGAAAGGCTTTGAGTACCTGGTATGAAGAGGATCGTCGTCGTCACAGCAGTGGTAGTGGCAGCGATGAGGAGGAGCGACGCGGTCGTGAGCGTGTGCGAAAAAACTACTCGCGCTCTGGCAAGTCGCACAAGAAATAAATCAACCTCAACCTCATGGATAAAGTAAGGACGCGGTTCGACACTATGATACCCTTTTAGACAACCGACACCTCAATCTCTCTACGACACACTCACCGCCGCGACAACCTTACTTCATCGCATTCTACCATTACTCATTATTCCTCATACATTCGCCATCACAACGACTCAATCACTCGACATGTCCACATGAAACGACTATAGACACCCTACATCCCTGCAACAACAAACCTGTACCACCTCTCGCTCTCCCCATCCAACACATTCTTTGGCATAAGCATTCAGCATCACGACCGGGAAGCGCATTTAGACTTTTTGGGGATCAACGGTATTTTCCCACTCCACGGACATTGATTCAGGCGTTTTTGTTTTACTAGTTTACCTCTCTGCATTTGGGATACCCCCCATGTTGGATCATTACATTACTCTTGGCTGGTTGCCAAGGTTATGGGTTAGAGTGGACTGGACTGGACTGGACTGTTTTGCATCTCCTGTGCGATAAGGAGAGTTGATTTGACGGGACTGGTGGTGAGACCGTAAGAGGTAGCACCCACACTGAATGGCAGAAATACCATAACTTAACAATACCTGATGTGTCCTTGATGATGTGATGTGATGAGATGTGAATGTCAGCTAACGAATACCGCGCTCAGCGCACTTATCGCGTAACTCTTGGTTGTGAGGGACATTTTGACTCGCGTCACGTCTTTACAACGTTACAGTATTTTTCATATCTACACAGTAAAAGGTGTTCGCATCATGCTGCCTCTGGCAGATGATCTCCACATGAGGTCACGCACACAGTCATGCCACGTGCAAGTCCGACAAACCCCGATTCCCGTTTGTGCATTAACACAAACATCGGCGTTTCATTACGATTCAGGTTTTTGAGAATCCCATGGCTAGTAAATGACGTCGCTATTGACCTTGTCAAGTCGATCTTGCCTTGATGACAAAGTATGTCTCATGCCGCGGTCTACAGTGTTAGCACCTCAGCATTTGATCGCAGGCGGTCAGATGCAAAAGTCGATGTGTGAAATCTGTGGTTTTGACAGGTTTGCCACTTTCTTTGTTGTATGACGAGATGTGTATGTAGCTCTCCCGGTTTATCTTTTCGATAACGGATGGGCTCCGTGGGCTGTGAGTCGTTCGGAGAGAAGTGAGATTGGGGATGGATTTGCATATTTGATGTGGCGAGTGTGGCTGTTACTTGATTGCGACGGTTTGAGGTGCAGTTTCGATGATGCTATTTTGAGGTGCTGGATGAGAATTTGTGATAGACCTTTGTGCTTCGTTTGGGGATATTTCTATGTACCTAGTCTAATAAACCGCAACATTGATAATGTAGCTTGCTTATACTAGGCTAGACTGGCGATGCTGTGATGTGGCGCTCTCATGTCATTGTCACTGAAGAGTTGCCAGGACGTTATGCAACCGGTTATACTGTAACACAAATATTCTTCTTTTCTTTTGTCTAACGAGTGAAGGTACTCACATGCCAGTATCCACGCCGAGCGTTCATGTCCTTGTTGTTGATTAACATATGACCTATACCTTCTCTCCAATGATCGCCTCCAGGTTCTAGACCTCATCTGCCAGTGCTGATCATTCACAGCAAACGATCTGGACCTTCTAGATTGTGTGCCAGGCATGTCAGACCCGAGTACTCGGTAAAGTTGGCCTAAATACGCTCGGTTACGCTATGATCCGCCGTTGCTAGAGAAGCCTGCATCACGTCGATCCTTTAGCCGTGTTTCATGACAAAGACAGGAATACCACAATGGGCTCAACGAGGTGGTTGATAGTTGTGTTTTGTTACTTCGATGGAATAGCGGCGACGAGTGTCTTGGAAGTACACTTTTGGGATCAGTGCAGTCATCAGTAGCTGAAGAATCGTTATTCAGCCCAGACTGCTTCCGAGTTACAGCGATGGCTATTTCTCGTGACTCCCTGTTCCTTTACTTCCATTTCTGCATTTGGGACAGTATCTGAACACATTTGGGCGGCATTGGTCGCAGTGTATGGGGGTTCCTTTCAGGTGCAGACCGTGAGCCAGGGCAGCAAGGTTGATCTTCGTTGTTGTCCATGGCCAATCGAGCTTTAAGCCATTTCATCGCAATACCTAGTGACCTTGGCTATCAGAAGCCGGTAGTGCCCATGTTTGGACCTGAATAATATAGGTTGCGCCATTGTTCAATATAAAGCCGGGTTAGGTTGTTCACTCTCAAAGCTCCTCGCGAAAGATGGTGCTGAGAATATCTCAATATATTTAGTCCAACATCTATGAAGCGGTCAATCAAATACTTAAGCCAAGAGGGCTGATTTTCTGCTACTCCTGTCTTTCTTCCTACGCTCTATCCCAGGAAACATTTGGGCCAGGCCACCGGATGACTTCCCTTCGAGAGATCCCAGAGCCATTCATAACGTGCATTTGTGTGTTAGTAGTCAGGCTTCGTCATATTTGCTGTCTGTTATTCTGCTCCCACACTTTCTCTCATTTACCATATGCCCAACTCAGCTAGGTCCTACGACAGATACTCAGTGACAGTAATAAAGAACTATGGTACACTCTTGCAAGTCAGTACTTCACAATGGTGGTTATGAGCTGACAGCGTGTGTTCGGAAAACGCGCAAAGAAGAATTAGATGCATGCTCAGAAGCGACTGTAGGTGCAAGCAGTAGAGGCCACAAGGAGGCGATACAAGGGAACAAAGGCCTGTGAAAGGAGCCGCTCAATGATGAGTGTGCACCATCAGTCGGAGTTCATATTGGAGTTCATGTCACCTTTGGTACCTTAAGTAATAGAAGTCAAGTGTGTTTTTTCGAGATACTCTTGGGGCAACTAGTGTTCTTAATGAGGTTCATAGATTGGTTATGCCAGCCAAACGATATCAGCCAGTTTGGGGATCAGGACATTACAACCCAGAAATCATTTCATGAGGCTAGAATGGTTCATCGTCTTGAACGCCATAAGACAGGCAAAATTACGGAACATTATTTTAATTAGTTTTATTTCCCAAATCGCATCCCGCTCTCACAACTGTTTTGACTTGCGGAGGGAGAGCATGCATGGACCGCTGAACATGATCTGATCAGTTTCTGTTTGGATGCTCCAGGGTACCACTGTCATGAACAGGCACCAACACGAACACCTTCAACACCACGACACGTCACGACAATTACTCTTCATCTATTTACCCTACCCCCATAACCTAGCGGCACGCGACATATTCTCTCTGCGCCAAACCGCACGAGAAAACAGCCGGCGACAAACGAATGTGTAAAAACCCCCATGTACCCCAGAAGCCCACCACTACGACCGGGCGCGTTTGCCTAACGCCCAAAATCACAATTGGTCACTTTTCACAAATGAGGCTCAGCTTTTGTCCTGCCAGTACTACATGGCTGTCGCAACATTCAATAGAATCATGCATGTGCGCATGCGCACTCCGCCTCTTTGCCGCCCAACCCCGGTCAGCCGCAGTATGAAAATGGAATCTCAGCTCCTCGCACTTCTTTCAAACTGTAACACCAAGTGAAATGCCGGCTAAAATACATGAGAACTGCGTCAACTTTCGGGTCCTGGCATGGGATAAACGTAAGTGATTGAGCTCGAGCTTGAGGCTGAGGATAATGCTGATATGAGTAGGGAATGAGAAGTGGCTTCGTGAAGATGTCCGACCGGGCGATTTTTATAAGGGCGAAATACCTGCGTTGTGGACCGAGTCGCATTGTTTAGTCGTGTACGTTAAACTCCTCTCTCAGAGATTGAGTATGATGCTGATGAGATAAAGATTTGCGGATGCAGACAAAGTACGCGATTGTCCAGCGTGTAAGAAACGCTTCACTGATGCATTCTGCATGCCTGAGCTATGGTGGTCAAGCTACAGCCGCAGATCAAATGGCTACTTTGGCAGCGAGACATTCCGCGACAACAAGGGGATTATCACAGCATTAAGTACGCTTTAATCTCTTCTTAAGAACCCTGCTGACTGAGGTAGACACATGGTCGCGGTTCCTCGTGAAACAATTGAACCAAGACGGCCATCAATGGCATAAATTCAACATCCTAACCCGCTGGATAAAAGACCCCCAGCAAACAATCCTTCTTGTCTTCGAGGCACCGAAACAACTTCGTCTACGAGACAGGTTCCCTGATCCTCTCCTCATCGGTTCTCACAACGACACCCTCAGGGATCCCTTCTGGTTCTACCCCCGTCTTCTCGAAGATCTCTCGTTTCTCCAAGATAACTCCGTCTGGGCAGTCCGCGACCACGTTCGAAAAATTGAAAAAACAAATCTTACAGACAAGCCGAAACCAATATATCGAGATCTGCATGATATAGCGCGACATGCTATTCACGTCTCCGAAACGCTTGAAGTTGCGGAGAAGACTATTACGGCGATCATACAGCAACATAGCGCTTTTGAAGCCGAAGCAGCAGAGGGGAATAGAGCTATGAAAGCAAAGTTTCGACATGTTGGTGAACGATTGTTTTGGTACATTCACATTCTCCAGAGTCTTCGGTGTCGAGCTTCTGCAAACAAAGAACGTCTTCTCAACGAGATCCAACTCGCATTTAACTCAGTTGCTCAATACGACTCCCGCATCTCTGTTCAGATCGGCCAAGCTACTCAATCCGACAGCGCCGCTATGAAAACCATTGCTTTCGTAACGCTAACGTTCTTGCCTGCTACGTTTATCTCAGCACTGTTCAGCATGTCGTTCTTCAAGGTCGACGATAATACAGGAGTTTGGAGCGTCAATGAGAAGTTTTGGGTATACTGGGTCTTTGCGGTTCCCGCTACGCTGTTTACGTGGGGGATGTGGTTATCGTGGCATTGGCTGTACCGGTCCCCTAAGATTGGTGACGAGCAACAGTCTGTGAAGAAGTTTGGTGATTTGATTGGGTTTATAAAACGGGGCGGGAAGGGCGATAAATATGAGATGGCTTGATGGAGAGAAGATATCTTGGACAGGCTGTATAGACCATCGTTGGATAGTGGTCGGGGAATGGACGTGTTGGTGTTTTATGATGCAGGTCGAATTTCTGAGGTATATTACTATCAAACTAGAACTCCCAATTGAACAGAGCGCTATAAAACATTGATGTCATTCCTTATTTCGTTGTGCACGTTACACCATTATCCCAATGCTGAAATTCACTAAATAATGCCATTCATTGTCTCACATCGCACCCGTATGATCACTGACTACACCATTGCTCAAATGAGTGCGTTGCACCTAGCACCAACGTCATAGTCAACAGGCTCAACAGCATCAACCGTCACAATGGAAGCTGGCTTTGCTGAAGCATTGAAGTCTTGCACATCAACTGGCGCCGGCGAGGCGGTTGTCTCCAATACAGGTGTCGGCGTCGATTGAACTGTCACCTCGACCACAATACTATCCTGGGACGCAGGAGTTGTGACCTGAGGGATGGCTGCAGTATTGTTCTCAGCTGCTAGGCTGGTGCCAGCCAAGATGTCGTTGCTGTCGTATCCACTAGTTACTGTGAGAGTCGTGTGGTCGGGTGTGCCAGGGACTTCGACCAGGGGAACGTCGCTCGTGATGATCTCGGGCTGGTTATTCTGTATGAAGACTGGATACACCGGTTGCTGAGCTTGAGTCTGGGATGCGAACAATGGTGCTGGCGCTGGCTCGGCAGCATAATTGGGTACTTGGTACGAGATGGTGACTTGTTGCTGAGGTACTTGAGTTGGATCATATATAAACTGTTGGCTGGTGTAGGTTTGCTGAGGGATTGGCTGAGGAGGTACGTAAGGCTCTTGCGGAATAGGCGGCGGAATAGCTTCATTCTGCTCGGCTGTAATAACAGTCTCGAAAGATTCTGTCTGCTGAGCTGAAATTGGGTCTTGTGTAGAAGTAACTTCGAATGTGGTTTGCTGCTGGACTTCAATTCCAGGCTGTTGCTCGTACGTCTGGGTATACTGAACCTCCTGTTCGAATACAGGCTGACCCTCATTCGTGGTGTAAGAAACCTCAGTCGTGACACTGAACTGCTCTGGCTGCTGTCCAAATGCGGGTTGCTCAAAGGCAGTCTGCTCATATGCTGGCTGCTCGGTCTGCACTGAGTACTCAAACGTCGACTGCTGCTCATACGCTGGTTGCTGAAACATGGACTGTTGATTATCCTCAAAAGAGAATGACTGCTGGGGCTGCGAGAAAGAGGATTGTTGGAAGTCAAAGCTTTGCTGGAACTGTCCTTGTTGCTGGCACTCATAACCGCCTGAGGCGTCCCCTCCAAATCCGAAATCTCCGTCATCGTTGTAATTGTCGTACTCGCCATCACTCGCAGAGTCATTGCCATCGATAGCATTATTAAGTCTGTTGACTGTGTTCAGCATCTGGCCCATCTTTCTCCAATTCTTTTTCTTGCCGAGCTTTCCGACCTGTCGACTTGCCATTTCAACGCCTTGGCCTGTGAGTCTCGCTGCATTGACTGTAGCCGAGAGAATGTTGTCTCCGACACTCTGCGGTGCATTTGACTGTCCAGGTCGCGCTTTTCTCACAATGACCTTCTTTCCTTGCTTCATTTGTCGAGGCTGCTGTCCTGGTCGATCCCAAGTAGACAGTCCGAGCTGTTCATTAATGTAGAATGGTGTCATGTCTGGCGTTCTTAATTCTCTCCAGCCGTCCGGCAGAGAGTTGGCAGGTTTTACCCATGAGCTAGTGCCCATTCTCTTGTTGAAGTAGAATGTTCGTCCATCAGGTGTCTTTCGCTCATCCCAGCCAGGTGGCAATCCCGAGAATCCAAACAAGGCCGCTGCTGTGGGCTTCAGGTATGTCTTCAAGCCGGTTGCATTGTGTGTGTACCAAAGTCGCCCAGATACGTTCTTTCGAATTGTCCACATGTGGGTTGTCGCATCTTGAATGGAAGGTTGAACTCGTGGGTCGGACTCGGTCGCATAGTAGGATTTATCGTGGCTGTGAGAAGCGTTGACGGCATTGGAGGTGAAGCACCACACACAGAAGTTCGTCGTGATGTGCGCTGTGCTGCAGATGAGACAAGTGTAGACTGACACATTGAGTGGGATCCCTAGAACTGTCAGCATCCGAAGTATTATTCTGGTTCAGGTCACTTACCCTTTCGACAATGATTACACAGCTGGGCTTGTCCAGTAGATGTGCGCCTTATCTCTGCCTGAGGAGCGGCTTGAGCAGCCGGAGCCGGTTGAACTGGCGGAGCATGCTGTGCCGCCAGATTCTGCGGAATTGCTGAAGTATGTTGAGCTGGTGGGATTTGCTGAGTTGCAGAATGTTGCTGCACGCCTGGACTGTACTGAGTTGCTGGAGTCTGCTGAACCGCTGAGGTATGTTGAATCGGCTGAGGCTGCTGAGTGGCTGGAGTGTGATGGATTGCTGGACTATGCTGGACAGGCGGAACCTGTTGAGATACTGGGTCAGGGTGGGTGTGAGAGGGGTGCTGAGCTGCTGGAGAGACAACATTCGGCTCCCATCGTGGTGTGCCCGTTGCGCTGGGCGAAGCGACTGTCGTAGCAGGTGTTGCGATACCGGCGCTGCTACCGCTGATACTTCCAGGTCTGCCGTGATCGGCCACAAATGAGCCGATGTTGCTGTTTGCTGTATCTACCCGATGAAGCTGTGGAGTTGGGCTTGCTGGAGAAGGCTGTGGTTGCGCTTGGTGAGTGTTTGGCAGTGCCGTATGAGGAGCGGGGTTTGGCGATGGGATTGTCGGGCTGAAGGGTTGTTGCTGAGAGTGCTGAGCTTGGACAGGTTGCTGTTGATGCTGTTGATGCTGTTGATGCTGTTGATGCTGTTGATGCTGTTGGTGCTGTTGGTGCTGTTGGTGCTGTTGGTATGGCTGTTGCGGCGCTTGTTGATAGGTTTGTTGATGCTGAATTGGTTGTTGGTGAGGTTGATTATGCTGAGGTTGGCCCTGCTGCTGCTGTGGAAGGTACTGGGCCGGTTGCGCTTGTTGGTACTGAACTGGCTGGGTAGATTGGGCTATCGGTTGAGCTTGATGTATCTGTTGTTGGCCTTGCTGGTAGTAAGAAGGTTGAATCTGTTGCCCAGGATGATACGACTGAGGCCGCTGTTGCTGGACATGGTGCTGCTGTTGCTGTTGGTTTTGAGGAGGATACCCAGCTTGCGGATGCTGCTGAGGAGCCGGTCTATGGGGCAGCGAAATGCTCTGACTCGGTGCTACAGACTGATTTCCAACAGGTTTCCTAGCCACGGATCTCTGATGCATCAAAGGCTGAGGTGTTGGTTGTACAGCATTATTCTGAGGCTGTGGAGACGCCATCTCGACTTACACCAGAGTTCAAATTCAAGGACAAGAAATGACAAGACGGGAGATAAACGGGAACCCCGCTTGGCAATGCATTCTATTTATTTATCACTTTAATTCCCCTGCACATGACAGGACTTTAACAATCACACCTGAAAGAATATTTGTTGCTTGAAAGCGGGTTGTCTTTTCTTTCTACCCCTCCATCTGGTATGTGCAAGGGCCCTGGTTGTAACCTCAGCCGCAAAATATGCAACCATTCACAGCCCAGCTTGCTCGACTTCGTGGCGCGCTATGAGATGCATCTTGCTTTTTATGGACAAGCTCGAGGCAGATTTGGGCTGAGGGCGTTTTTAGTTGCCGTCTTCTTGTCCGATGTTTGTTGTGTCAATGCGGCGCTGTTCCGCTGTATTCGTTTGCAGTTAAGAGGTCTCAGAGCAAAAAGACATGTGATGTTGAATCAAGGCGCAAAGATAAAATAATGAAAAAGGCTCCTAAATTTATCCTACATAAGCTTTGCCTAAGTAACAATTACTTAGGATAAAACGTCTTAATTTTACCTCAGGTACCTTAGGCACGCCGTTGAAGAAGCCTGCGAGCGCCGTCCTTTCTTGCCTTCCTTAACAGACACTCCGAAGTGATAGTGGTCCATTCCAGGTTTCAATTTCATGTTCAAAGTGCAAACTCGTCATTTCAACCCCCATGAGCATCTGCCATGCAAAAATTTACAAAAGAACCCTACGCCATTCCCATCTTTTCTGAAGTTTGTCCATGGGGCTACCTTGCCAATGAAATGCAATGTACCAAGTATGAGCCGCGCAAGGCCTGAGGAACCCAATCAGGCTGAACCAACACTCTCGTTCCTCCTCCAAAGCCTGATCTCAATTTCCCACGCTTCAACAACACGAAAGAAGCCATGTCTGGATTCGAAGGGCTAGGAATTGTTGCAAATGTCATCGCCGTGGTCGATTTGTCTCTCAAAGTCATTTCATGGTGCTCCAAGTACGCTCAAGATGTCAAAGACTCCCACGATAGTTGCGCCAGACTTCTCCAGACTGCCATTACCTTGCATTACGAGTCCGAGAAAATCCACGAACTCCTCGCGGACGAGAGAGGCGCCAAACTGAAAGCTTCCCGAAAGCTTGCCCAGGCTATGGGAAGCAGCGAGGTTCAGCTACGCGAGCTTGAGAGGCTATTGTCGGATAAAGCCAACTATTCAAGCCTCAGATGGCCCCTGCGGGAGGAAAAGGTTGAAAGCGCTATTCGAAATATCGAAAACGCAACCGAGGCCCTACTAGAAGTCCTCCAGATGGATACGACGTAAGTATATACGGTCTATCACTTATACCCTAGATCAGGAATGCGGTCGGACCACAAAACACACTTGCACAGAACGATATGGCCACGACACTTTTCGATCATTCATGGCTGAATTAGTGATCGAGAAGATTAGTGCTAATTGTTAATTGCTATACGCAGAGGCATTATCCTTGATATCGATGATATGATAGAGGCTAGTCAACGCAGAGCAGCCATCGACCAATTGCCATACGTCAGCGATGCAGTTTGGGACTCACACGCTGAGGAGCATAACGCAACGTGTCTGGAGAACACCAGCGAGGACATTCTTCGCGAGATCAAGGACTGGATCGCAGATGCAACTGATCAGTCGAGGACGGTTTTCTGGTTGAACGGCATGGCAGGTACTGGAAAATCCACCATCTCACGCACTATTGCTCGGTCTTTATCTCAGAATGGGACGCTAGGCGCATCATTCTTCTTCAAACGGGGCGAAGTGAATAGAGGAGGCATATCCAAATTTGTTACGACTATCGCGCGTCAACTTGCGATGAACCAGCCGGCGCTTGAGCCTTTCATCCACAGTGCAGTCCGCCATGACCCAATGATTGCAAGCAAAGCCTTAAGAAACCAATTTGAGAAACTCATCATGGAGCCTCTTTCTCTATGTTCTAAAGAGTTCCGTAGCAAAACGCCGGTCGCTATTGTCATCGATGCACTGGATGAATGTGAGTCAGATGCTGACATTCATCTCATGATCAACATGTTTTCTTGCACGAGCGGCCTAATACATACAAGACCACGGATATTCGTGACAAGTCGGCCGGATCTTCCTATTCGTATGGGCTTTATAGACGTACAGGGAACTTACCAAGATCTGGTTCTCCACGAGATACCTGCTCAAGTGATAGAAAGCGACATAGAAATATTCTTGCAGTATGAAACAGAACACATCAAAACAGGCTGGAATTCTTCAGTTCCCGAGGCACGAAGATTGCCAGCTAACTGGCCTGGAAGTGACTGCATCCAGCAACTGGCACAAAGGGCATCACCCCTCTTCATTTTCGCCGCGACGGTATGCCGTTTCATCGCCGACCGAAGGCACGGTGACCCTGAAGAGCAATTGCATAGATTCCTCGAGTCTTTGGCTGATGATACCCCATCACGAATGGATCAAACATACAGACCAGTCCTAAATCAGCTGCTGGATTCGCAGTGCTCAAAGCGTAAGAAGGATACGATTATCCACGAGGTTAAGCGAATAGTCGGTACTATCATTAATCTTTCTAACCCTCTGTCATCATCCGCACTTTCAAGGCTCGTGAACATTGACCGGAAGACGATCGATGCTAGACTAGATTTTCTCCATTCGGTCTTTAGCGTCCCTTCCTCTTCAGAGACCCCTATCCGAATGCTCCATTTGTCCTTTGGAGATTATCTGATGGACCCTGAAGCCGAGAACGATCCTTTCTGGATCGACAAGAAGAAATCAGCAAGAGAGCTTGTGAGAGACTGTCTTCGAGTGATGGGAAGGCTGAAAAGCGATATCTGTCACTTGCGCATCCCTGGAACGCCCCGCTCGACAGTAAAGCCCGAGTTCATTGACGCATGCATACCCCCTGAGCTTCAGTATGCTTGCATTTACTAGATAAACCACCAACTAGTGTCAGGGGCTGGTCCTAGAGACTCCAAATCAATATTCGATTTTCTGGAGGAGCATCTTCTACATTGGATTGAGGTAATGGCCTTGTTGGGCAGAGCCTATCATATCAACGGGTTGATCAGAAACTTAACATCTATCCTTGATGCCAAGGTGAGAAGGTGTATGGGTAACGATTCTTTCAAACTGCTAACTGCACGTATTAGTCCGGAAGCGATAAGAAGTTGATTGACTTCCTTAATGATGCAGTCAGATTTGTGGATACAGATATCGAGACCATCAATGAAGCACCTTTGCAAATATATTCCTCCGTCTTAGCTTTCGCGCCTACGAATAGCATTGTTCGGAAGATATTCATCGCTGATATACCAGGCTGGCTGAAACGTGTTGCAGGCAGAAGACCCGACTGGGACCCGCGCATACGTTCATTCAATTCCCACAAAGTCGCAGTATGGTCTCCAGGCATACACTCTGCTGCGTTCTCACCAGACTCTAAGCTACTGTTTTCTCTCTCCTTTGTAGGGCGTGTCAGAGTTTGGAGTTGCGATACAGGTGAATGTATTCAGGAGCTTGAAACAAGTAAACCACCAATGGCCATCTCTCCGAATGGAAAATACTTAGCAGTGGCTACAGCAGGCGCCGAACATAATATAACTATTTTAGTTTTGGAGGGGATAAGGCATGTTTCCCAGCTCACACAGGACAGTGATTTGGGCGCTTTAGCATTCTCTCGAGATTCTGAATATCTATGGGCCTGTTCAGTTGAGGGAGAAGTGAAAGCCTGGAAGGTGGCAACAGGGAAGTGCGTCACAGCGCTTACATTTTCTGAGAGATTGAAAGGTATTTTCAACTCTATCCGACCCTTCAGATATAGATTGACCTTCTCAATGAACTACTTCACGGTTCTACTGATCTGGGACGATAAAAATGCGCATGTTTGGTTCCTTGAGAGTGGTGAAGAAGGAAGGTCGTTTAACATCACGCCAATCAGCGGCCACCCAAAATTCTCACCAGATGGGAAAGTCTTGGCTACTACTCTTTTGGTTCAAAACTCAATAGTTATGAGGATCTGGGATCTCCAGGGTGAACAATGCTTATCAGAGTTACAAGGGGACGATGATTCCAGTATCGAAGACTTTGCGTTTTCGCCCGACTCAAGCCTCCTAGCTGTGGCCTGTCACAACAATTCAATCCTTATTTGGGATATCTGGAGGGGTAAATACTCTGCAAAACTTGCTATCGGAAACCACACCAAATTCGCCACCATGTCATTTTCCCCAGATAATGACTTTCTCCTATTATCAAGATGGAGCAGGAATAGGCAGCGCAGCAACATTGTGGTGTGGAGCTTAAACACAGGAGACTGTGCTACAGTGATCAGATGTAATTCGATCAATGTTCATCATCTGTTATTTTCTCCCGACAGGAAAACTCTGGTTTCGGTGGAGAGCAATGGTGAAATACAGTTATGGGACTGGCCAAGCCTTCTTCAACAGCCCCCAGAAGACTGTAGGACAACAAAGCAGATCATGCTATCACACGATGCCTCAGTAGTAGCAGCATCTTATCTCCATAAAGAACCGAGAATATGGGACGCTGTGACGGGCGATATGCTCCAAGACTTACTCACTGGATGCAGAGGTTCCCATATTCATTCCCTTCTCCCCGATTTTGCAATCCTTGTAACATCAAATAATGGAGTAGCAGAAGCGCCAACTTGGGCCAGAAGCGATGGCAGCTGCGTGTGGCAACCCAAAAAACCTGGCGAACATATCTGGCTGCAGTTGTCGCGGGACTTTCAACGCATAGCAATTGGTAGTTTCCATTGTATTGAGATTTGGAAACAGTGCAGAGGAACTTTCACTCTCGAACGCTCCTTGGAATGGGAGAAGCCCGGGGTGAACCGTTTATTTTCTCGGAGTGCAAGAATGCTTCTCCTTTCCAATGACCCAGAGATCGGGATATTCGACTGTAACACCGGCGAAGTGGTTTACAGGATAAAACTAGACGAACCTCCTATTAGCTTGGTTTCAATGGCAGTTAGGGAGGATTATTCTGTCCCTGCTTTTGGCCCTCTATCTCGGATCCAGATATGGGATCTTGACTCAATGACGTGCCAATATCTTGGGAAAACTAAATTTAATCACGATTTGGTATTATCTCCTACTGGAACTATTTTGGCGGGCCGATCATCTCAATATGGAGTGATAGGACTCCACGATGTGATGACACTGGAAGTGCTTGGAGAAATTGAGGTTCTCGCAGACAATTTGGAATTGCATGGCTTTCTACCAGACAACTCTGGAATACGCACTAACTACGGAGACATTCACGCAAGACCGGCTGCTGGCTCCCGTATACAGATCGCGCCCACGTTTGGCATCAGAGGGGCTTGGATTCAGTGGAGGGGCCATAATTTGGTCAAAATACCAGTTGACTGCCGAGGGATCAACACCGCAGTCTCCGGAACTGCTTCTGAGCTTACTATCGCTTTTGGTTTTAGCTGGGAACGGGTCGTCATCGTCAACCTTTCGGAGGATGAAGAGCTGAGACGGTTGCTTCCTCTCATCGGAGAGAGTGCATGAACGGAGGACTCAGGTAACGGCTTCGGATGTGTTAGAATGAATTCCTAGAATTCCTAAAGTACAAACATTAACCTAGGAAAATTTACGTGAAATAATAACAGCCTATATTAATATCATGAAGATCAATTTATCTAAATTAATATTAGCTTCGTAATTTAAAGAAAATTTGCTGTTTTGTCTGTCATCCTCTAAGGCAGGTAATCTCAGTATGTTACATGAAACTAAGCCAACAGTGGAAACAAAACTACAGTACTCCAGGGTTGCTTTTTGTCTCAAGTGTGACTTTTCCGAGAAGTCAAAATGAAACAAGGCGCTGTATCGCATCATAGCCGTCGTAAATGTCCGAGCAGAAGCTGGCTTGTTTGCTTCGGCAACCAGATACAGCTTCTTTGAGCTCAGCTGCAAGCACTGGGCCAACACCAATCGCCTGTGCTCAGTTTATCTCCAGATTAGTAGATGAAGCTTGTCCTCATGTTTTGTACAAATTTGATTAGACAGAAAACAAGCCGAGGATGATTGTGTTTGAAGTACAGCTGTCGTAGGAACAAGAAACAACATCCCATTTTTGCAATGGTAAAATCATTGATTGTCAAGGAAGGATATCAAGATATTTTCCGAACTCAAGAGACCTTGTGTGGATTCTGCTTATGAAATCAACTGTCAAGCGACATTTACCAAAGCTGGACGCATAAGCTGTGTGTCACAACCGATGAGTTGGAGGTGCTACAACATGCTTGACCTTAACAAATTGAAGATTGCAGCTTGGAGAATAAAACACTCGTCAATCTCACGCAAACTTGGAAAGCCTCAGAATATCATGGAAAAGCAAACATATGCAACGCTGGGTACAAAAGCTGTTCTTCCTCCCACCTTTCAGCCCTCGTCCATCATCATCATCATCACTACCCATCACCATTCGTCGTACGTATATATATTCCAATCGTAAATGAGATCACATTCGTACCAAGCCATTATCGGTGTCATTCCTTATAACTGCGACTCATGGGAGTCGACACTACAGTGAAGGCGCTCTCAAAAGCACCGTCAAGTCTGGAGTGACGTTCGTGCCTTTACCCATAAGATCATGCACATAGTTTGCTTCCACCAAGGCCTGCTCAAGATCATTACACTGCCTTATGGCACTATTAAGTGGATATTCATGAGATCGCCACAGCTGGTAAGTCAAAAGCGAACCGCCACTTGTTATGGCTGCCAAGCTGACGTTGACGAGGGCGGAACATTCGCATATATACTTACCTTACCAGGGAAGGTATATGCCCCTACGAGTCGAGTCCTAGATGGAGCTTGATGACTATATATATATATGTATATATACAAATGCGAGTTCCAGTAACTCCACCTCCATCTAATAGCTTGGAATATCAATGGCTGGCTCAGATAGAGACTGTGCATCGGAAGGATTTAGCGCCAGTTGCTCTCTGTTCTCCTACCTGATGCAGAATATTCCAGGGTTTCGTCGTTGCGCCAAAGTCACCTTAGACCATCCTACTTCTGCGTCCTTACTCGCTTTGTTTCGGCTTGGCCCGATCTATGACGCCCTGAAAGTGCCCGAGGTCACCTTGGTTGGCAAGCTTTTCACCAATGCCGGAGCAAAACACATTCCCAGGCTACGTACTCTCTATGTTCTCTTTTAAGAGTTCGCCAGTGATACATATCCCTACTGCGCCAAACATACGCTTGAACCCCGTGACGAAAGGACTCGTTCTCCAAGGGTAGAAAGAAGAGGGAAGGTCTCATTACTGCCTCGAGCTCACCGATTGCGTCAAGACATACGTCTAATGATCTTTTGGAAGCCTATTCTAGATCCTTCTGTCCATCTTACAGGTACACACAACATCAATCAACTGATACATTCCCATTTGGGAGTGACAATCTTCTTAAACGAATGTGCCATTTGCGAAACCCTTACTACACCCACTTCAGTCTCTATTTTCATCAAACAGAAGGCCATACCATGGGAAGAGGGTAAGCTGGTCACCGAAACAGGACACTCAATCTTCTCCCCCTCCTTGGACTCTGGTACCATTTGCGAGAGAATCGAAGCCTCCAGATTATTGTCGAGGGAATTCAAGATGAATATTTGATCACATTGAAGAATACGAGGGAGAGGCTATCGCAAAGGCCGAATGAGACGGCTAGGGCTGGATGAGCCATCTGGTTCATGGTAGTGGTGATGCACTCTCACAGCTGACATAGAAATGTCTCGACAAAGCTGGCGTGCCTAGACTCGTGCGAGACAACAGTTGCCGAGCTACCGCAACATGACCATCTTCATGTTTTCTATAATGCTCGCGCGGCGGTGATTGACGAGGAGTCAGTCTCGAGGGAAGTGCCCGCAAAGAGGCGAAGGGACAGGCTACGGGTAGTAAGAACGGAACCAGGCAAAACTTTATCGCTGCTCTCAATGACTATATACACATGGCTGAGTGCATTGCCGAACATCGAAAGCCCCTCGTCAGGACTGGGGTAGACGACTGCCTGCTGGGAAACAGACGCGAAACGGACAGTTACCAGAGACGAAAATGCCTAAAAAACTGCGTCAGAGTCGCACTATGCAATCTTGACAGGACGCAGATCAATGATAGTCTCCTGTCGAGGACGGTGCCAAAGTTTCTGGCGCGATGAACTCCTGTCACCAAGGGTCACCACACCATGATAATAAACTGCTGTAAGATAATTTCGTAGACTTTAGGGCATTAGACCTGTATGTTGGCAGAAGATCCTAAGGGCTGTATAAACTTAGGGTAATGTTGAAATGTTTAGGTAAACATGATTCTTATGGCTTGGTTCTTTATTTTACAAATAATACGAGGTGGCCTCTTCATGACGGCGTTTGCTTGTCCGGACGAAGGCACTGAGGTGTGACAGGCATGGTTTAGGATTGCCTATCTGCACCTACCGCCCAAGCTGCTATCTTCAATCAGACTTTTCCCGACAGAAGCATCCTCGCTGCTATGCTTAACCTCATTGAGCTCGGATTTTGCGACGGTATTGTCCATGGCGTTGTGTCTGGCAAACACCCTCCTATAGCAGTCTTCTCCTCCTTTCTAGTAGAAAGCGATCCGGCTTGGGGCATCGTCGCCCTCGCCAAAAGGTTGAGGAATTATCACCTTCAGTATCACCTTAGGATCATGTTCCTCAACGGTGAGGATTTTACCAAGCTCAATCTCTGATAGGTTATCTTTCCACCAGCTCAGAGAGCTTTCCGCGCTTTTAGACCTGTTTCGTGGGGATATAAGCCTGCAACATTGTCGGCTGCCGCACTTGCAAAGTAGTCTTCTCCTGTTCTCGGTCCATCCTTGCCACTGGTCTTGAACCGTCTTTTGAAGCAAGTTCTGAGACGAGACTCGGTATTGGTTTTGCGCTCATTGCCCTTCGTAATTTCTTCCACCTGGAGGCCGTAACGAACAGCATCTTGGACCAGCTTATGCATCTCAAAGGTGCGTTTAGCATCGGCATCGTGGTGCTCTATTAGGAACGAGAAGTCCTTGAGTCGACGTATTGCTTCTCGTTTCTTGGTCTCAGACATCTCCGTCGTTTGCTTTCCTTCCCCATGCTGAGCAGCAGCTTCTATTAGCCTCTCTGAGATGTTCTCGTTATCCACATAAGCCAGAATACGAAGTACTTTGAATGCTGTCTCGTTCTCTTGTCTTATTTGACGAATCGAGGTATTCCAGATCTCCCGAACACTATTGGGGCTGCCTTGCAATCTATATCTGTCGAATTGGTGTTCTGTCAACATACGCCAGCGCGTTTGTTCTTCTCTCATGTTTGTCAGATATTGGCTGACGGAGGTTTCTGTCCTTCGCATGTATGTCCCAGCTTGCGATATTGCAAGAGGCAGATATTGCAACTCTTTTACCAACGAACGAACATTACTGAGCTCGTCATGGCCCATATTTTGAGGCAACTTTGACTCAAGTAACGCCTTAGACTCTTCGAACGTCATCTTCGAGGCTGGTATACCTCTCCTTACGCCTACAAGGCTTCCAACAATTGCTCCATCTCTGCTTATCCATAAAGTAGTGCCATTCGGGCCTTTTGGAATGTAATCCATGAGATTGCCGGGTTTGCTTGCTGGCGAGCCGACACCAAGTAGAGACAAATCGTCGGCGTTATCAAGGACCAACAGCCATCTTGGTAACGACTCAATCCTATGTCGGACGTTCTGTAATAGCTCATGTCCAGAATCTTGACTAATTATACCAAGGACTTTTGCAATTGAGCCATAGTCTCGTGCAAAGCTCGTCTCGCTATCTGCATGGACCCAAAATACAGAACATTGCCTTTTACCGTATCGGCTGTATGCAAAGTCCAAAGCGATTTGTGTCTTGCTATCAATTGAGCATCAGCGGCGTGCTTCTCTTGTCCCTGGAGCGTAAGTAAGCTTACCCAGATCCTCCAAGTCCCCAAAGGGCTGAGCTCCGATACTCATCCGAAGACTTCGGTAGAAGTTCCTCAAGTTTAGATGTTATACCAGGCCGTGCGATAAAATCTTCGTTTTTCTCGTATGGAAACAGACAAAAGGGCCTCGACTCCAAGCGTTGATTGAAGTTGAAGGTTTGATGAGCATTGCCTGTAGCGCTAATCCCTGTCACGACATTACTGCCATACACAGGGTCGTCAAATCTTGGGCCAGCCATTGCAGTGAGTATAATTATTGATTTGAATGAATCATCATCGTAATGTTTCGTCTACAGAGTATCGCGGAGGAATTTAGTGTCTATTTCCATGTTCTCTCATGGAAGATCAGATCAGGCTGTGGCCAATCGACGCAGTCACCTTGCCGCCCAAGGCCCTGGTCAGGATCCGTAATTTGAGCCTGGATGAAACACCATGATGCTTTTTTCTTCTTACCCAATGTATGGGCGCTTAAAACTTCTTTCCCTTCAATCTCAGGTAAACCTTGTTCTTTTCTCTTCAGTATGCAAACCCGTCGTCGTGAGATTCAATGATCGCTCCACCAAAAAGCCGAAATGATCTCCTGATTGGAATAATCTGTGCCCTGCCTCTCGAGTATGAGGCAGTGAGCCATGTTGTCGATGAGTTCTGGGACATCAAACTGGGCAGGGCGGTTGGTGACACAAATACATACTCGTTCGGCCGCATTGGGGATGACAATGTTGTTCTTGTCATGTCAGGCATGGGTAAGGCCAATGCTGCAAGTACTGCTGCGAGTCTTCATATCAGCTTTCCGAACCTCGAACTCGTTCTGGTAACCGGTATATGTGGTGGCGTCCCTGGTTCGCATGCGGGTTCAGAACTCCTTCTTGGTGATGTTATAATCAGCAAGGCTATCGTTGAATACGACTTTTTCCCCCACAGGCATAGAACTAAAGCTACGATCGATGATCGGTTGGCAAGACCGAAAAGACATGTCCGCAGTTTTGTCTGTCGTTTCGAGGCGGAGAGGCTCCGTGATGCACTTGAAGAAAGGGCCGCTGTCCACTTGCAAGAACTTCAGTCACGTACCAAAGGAGAAAGACAAGGACGAGCTGGAAAATACCAGTATCCCGGGGCAGATAAGGACTGTCTATTCTTTCCCTCATATCGACATAAGCATCACTCAACCTGCGATATTTGCACATCCGACTCCGAAGAAGTGTGTGACGCAAGTCGCCACGCTCCATGCTCCGAAATTGGATGCGAAGAGGACCAGCTCCTTTCTCGAAAGCGTCTTGACCAGAACTTGGAACTCCAAAAAGAAGGCCGTGAGAAGGAAGCCCAAGCACCATTCGTCTTTGTCGGTCACTTTGGCTCAGGAGACACAGTCCTGAAGTCAGGCGAAGCACGCGATAGGCTTGCACGCGCCCATGGTCTCATCGCATTCGAGATGGAGGGGGCTGGTGTTTGGGATGAGATTCCCTGCATCATCGTCAAAGGCGTTTGCGACTATTCTGATAGCCATAAGAACAAGGGATGGCAGGATTTTGCAGCTGCAACGGCGGCGGCTGTAATGAAAGCGCTCATTGAAGAATATCCCAAGACCGACAAACCCGAGAAGCAGAAGAATGAGAGCAGTCAAGCCAGTAATGAAGAAAGTAGTCGAACAAGCAGCGATGCACCAGTGTTTTATGCGGAAGTATCAAAGTGCAACATCATCACTGGCTTTCACTCAAGTGGTGGGACACAAGTTATCAACTTTGGGTGAAGATGAAGGTTAAAGTAGCAAAGAAAAGAGGCGGAATGGTAGGGATGGTTTGTTCACCACGCGATGTCACTGCAAGGCAAAAGGAACTCAAGGTGTAAGAATGAGTAATAACTATACTCAAATAAGCTTCATTTATTCATAACTATATAAATGCCAGTTCTGGCACCGCTAAACCATTTCCATTCATTCTTCGTGCTTAGTCCATTTAAGCATCCTGCTTGCGCTGGTGCTCGAGCTCAATACCGGTGGCATGGCTCTCCTCAGCGTAGCGCTGCTTCTCATCACGAGCCTGGTCAAGCTCCTCGGCGTTCTTGTTACCGTGAAGACCGATCTTGTACCAAGGAAGCTCGAAGAGCTCATCCATGCTCTCGAGGCTACGGCCACTGGTCTCAGGAACGGAGAACCAGACCCAGACACCACCGACAAAGGTAACAGCGGCAAAGCACCAGAAAGTTCCCTTGGGGGAGATACCACCCTCAGAGACAGAGAGGAGCATGTTGGGGACAGCGCGAGAGTTTCCGTACTGGTTGGCGAAGTGAAGAGTCATGGCCCAAGATGTAGCGAGGGCACGAATGCGCAGAGGGAAGAGTTCAGCAGTCAGGAGGTACTGCATGGAGTTCCAGCCCAGAGCCCAACCGAAACCAGAGACGTAGATCATGGCGATGGCACCGCGAGAAGCACCCTTGTCGCTCTCGGGGAGAACAAAGTCCTCGATGACTCCAAGCTGGGGGATCTTGGTGAGGAAAGCAGCGACATAGACCATGGCAATAGTCTGAAGAGTGATGCCGATGAGAAGAGCTCGCTTTCGGCCGATGACATCAACAAGGAAGAGAGCACAAATAACGGCGGCGATGAGCTTGACGATGCCAAAGACAGCTGTGACGAGAAGGCCCTCCTGCTTTCCAACAATGCCCATGATCTTGAACAGATCAGGAGCATACAGGGTGATGGAACCAGCACCAGACCACTGAGAGAGGAACTGGACCATAGAGGACATGTAAAGACGGTACAAGTTGCTAGGGACCAAGATCAACTCCTTGACCTTGCCCAAGAAACCAACACCCTTGGTAGCCTCAAGCTCGTGGTCAAGAGCAGCCTGGATCTCAGTGATCTGGTGAACAATGTACTCTCCGTCGGCGGGCTGCTGTCGGAGACGAGCGAGGACCTTTGCGGCTTGGTCGGGACGGCCTTGCTTGACGAGGTAGCGGGGGGACTCGGACTGGAAGAAGCTCAGGATGAAGATGATGCCAGACATCATGATGTGAAGGCTGGTGGGGACGAGCCATTGGTTGTGAGAGTAGTCGGGGAGGTTGAGATGGCAGCCGTAGTTGGTGAAGTAAGCGAGGACAATACCGATATAGACAGCGCCCTGATCTGTTAGGTGCTGGAGAGATGAGATGTAGGGAGTGAACTTACTGTAAACATGCAAGAGCAGAGACCTCGAATGGCAGCGGGCGCAATCTCAGCAATGTAGACAGGTCCAACGACAGGAGTCTGACCAACACCGAGACCACAGATGAAGCGACCAGCGTAGATAGCACCAAGGTTTCCATTGACGCCACCAATCATGAAGATGACAATACCGACAGCCCAGAGGGTGCAAAGAACACGAGTAGCCCAGATACGACCAATGCGATCACAAATCATGAAAGCACTGTACCAGTCAGCACCAAATCCCTCCTCATCAACCGTTAGAGAGAACTTACATCAGAGCACCACCAACAGAACCGATTTGAACCATAGCAGAGACATTGGCCTTGATATTGGCCTGCTCAACAGCAGAATAAGAATCATAATGAATAGTCTCCTGGAAATCCTTGGAGTTGAACGACCCAGAAATGAGACCCTCGTCAATGCCTCGCGCAGCACCGAGCAGAGCGAATGACACAACGGCAAACCAAAGACGCCAGTTGAAAGCGCCCTCTGGTTCGCCCAGGTCCTTCAACTTGAAGATGTTGACGGGTTTCTTGACGCCTCCAGCCATGATGAATAGAAGTGTATAAGGAGAAGTGGGATGAAGTGCCTGGGTAGAAGAGTCAGAGGGACGAGGAATCTGGGGATCCTTTTATACAAAACACGACTTCCCCACGAGATTGGCTTCTTCACCCCGCTCTTCTCTCCGATGTCACACCGACCAGTAACTTAAATTCCCCATACCCCATCCCATCCCTCGATTAATTATTAAACAACAACGTGATGATCGCTGTCACCAGCTCGATTAACAAGAGCGTGGGTATCCAATCGCGGAGTCTCCATCGTTTGGCACTAGAACGTTACAGCGGCCGTGGAGAAACATGCATAAGAATGATGAATGGGGGTTAGCAAATGACGCTAGCTCTCATCTTTTGTTCGCCGAGATCCCCTCCCTCCAAGTTCGGAAGAGGAAAAGTCTGACGTACAGGGCACTTTTCAGAGCACACACACGGCAATGGCTGCTGGATTACATGTACATAGGGCGCGGGTGCCCAGACGCTACCGGCAACTTTACCACGTTTATGCCAAGGCCAAGACCTTTGCCAATGCAAATCGTCCCGTCTGGGCAGTTGATTCAATTGGAGGCGGGAATAGCAAAGTGCCCTTAAACCCCAATACCAAGAGATATTCAACACTACAACAGAAGTGACGGGAAAACATGCTCTGCCGTTGCATCGACAATTTTAGCGACATTGCTTAAAGAATGGGCCAGGTCCAGAGTCTCTCCGCAATCATGCCATGCTCACAGACAGACAGAGAAGATCACTCCGCATTCCCCCGCAGGTTTTATCTCACAGTGAGATCTTCAGAATAAGGTAAAATTTTAGCTTAAAGGAAATAAAGCCAGCCCCTAGCAATGCTAGCACAGGGATCACCAGGGTTTTGGGTGGTCTTTAGTAAAAGATTCGGACCGGTTCTTTTTCTACGACCGAGTTCCCCACTAACAACGGTGTTCTCGCTCTCTTTGTGTGGGTTGTTGTCCAGTAAGGATGACATTTGCTGCATTCTAGCTGGTCAGTGTCATATCCACTACTTCCAGGCTCCCAGATTCTACCCCAGAAGCCCCCAGTTTGAGACGGTGAACAGACCCTCCCTCGCTTGAAATGTCAACTCGTCTCGTTCGTCGCTTCGCCTTCCCCAATATGGCTATTTGGGGGTGAGTTGAACCTCGACTGCCCCATGAGGATTTGGAGCTGCTGATGAAGAAGAATTTGCATTATGCGGAGATGGCATGATGCCAAGGTGAATAATTGGGGAACTCTTTTCTCTTCTATTCTCATATCCAGTATCGTCCCCAGATTCTATACTCATCCTGGGTGCCACGGAACTGAAACTGAACCTCTATGATATCTTGAAACCCCTCCTTCAGCTGTGGCGCTTTAAACCTGCTCGCAAAGCCCGTAAATGCCATCTTGGGTAAGATTTGTCTTGATTCGGGATTCAACGTCGTGTTTAGCGCCCGCACAGCATTGTTATGTTCGCAGACTTGGAGAGGAGTCTTGAACCACACACAACGGATAGAGATGCCGAATTTCTTGGCAAGCTCTACCCAAACGGTCCTGGTCTCTGGATCGGCATTGGTATTGTCTGCAAAGGGACCCTCGTTAGCGCCGTGAGGAGGAGGGGAGGAGGTGGGAATGGGGTAACGCTAGGCTGGGGAAATTGGAGAAAACGCACCTATGGCAATGGATTTACCCGCTTGGAGATGCTCCTTCGCCGCCTGCACGCACTTGTCGCGTGTCTTGAGCTGGTCCTGGTTGATACGCTCGTACCCCAGAGGCCTGAGGGATTTCCAGTAAAACGTTGATTTTCCAGCCCCGGGCGGCCCACAGAATAAGATGATGTTCTTGTCGTTAGTCTTGTCAAATGCCACCACGGTGTTCCCCGATTCAGCGTCTTCCACGAAAGGATGCTCGGACAAGTCGAAATCACGAGCGAAACTCCGAGGCTTCTGGCCGAGAAAGAACTCCTCCGGCGTTTGATACCGTATCCCGATGTTGTGAGCAAAGTTTCTGTCCGAACAGCTAAAGTCCTTGGCTGCGGCCGCAACTCCGTCTGGGCCTTTACCCAACGTCGCTGTGCGACCCCCTGCATCCCCGACGAATACACTATTCTCCAAATCTACCTCGGACTCCGAGATGTCGTAGTCGTCGCAGAGTTCCTTCCACATGCCTGTTCTCGGTTTTCGATATATATCGTGCTCGGTCGCCGCGTAGACGCAGGTAGGAAGATTCAAACTATTGAGGACGGCGCTGCATTTCTGTTTAAATTCGGAAACTCGTTTCTGCGCATTGCCCTTTGGTGCTTTGGATTTTGGGTCGAAGTGCAGTGTTAGTCCTGCCTGGTTGGACAAGATGACGACTCGATATCCGTCTTGATACAGCTCTCGAAGCTTGCCCGGGACCGAATTATCCCACCATTTCCAATCTGTTCCGCTACTTGCATGTTTCTTGCCTGAGGCAGTCGATATGAGTGTCGAGTCGAGATCAAAGGCTGCTATTTTCTTCCTCCTTATTGTTCTATCTTCCTTGGCTCCATCGAACCGGCCGACTAGAAGTGTCGCAGGGGTGTCGTCGTTCGGACTTCGCTCAGACCAGACAGTAGGGTCTTTCGGTTTTTGCGATGCTGGTGTAAAGAAGTTTGCTACAGCAGTCTCTAGGTAGGTCATTTTAGTTGTCATCCAATTGCGATAGTGTTGCGGCATCGTGGGCATGCTGCTTGGGAGATTGGGCACTCACTGGTTGTCCCGCTCTGAAGTTTGCGCTTGATGGGCGGCGGAGAAACAGGAGCACCAGAGGCTTTGCGCTTGGGTTGATCGCTTGAAGGCATTTCTGCGCTGGCCAAAGCGGCTGCATCTGGTTGAGTCGCGATATGTCGTTGTTGTTGAAGGTAGTTGAAATGCCGAGGCGTTAGTCGGGTTCAGCAGCCAACCACGCAAGCCATGCCAAGGGAGCTAGATGCAAGCACTTAACCTACAGTCTTTCATTCAACATCATAAAACAGACCAAGTATTGATGGTATCGAGTAATTTAAAGCAAAAATATTAAGATTGAATTTTATTTTACATCTCAGATACCCCTTTGTCATTACATCTCACACTTTGATCTTAGTTTTACACTAGATAGTTGTATTGCCTGTTATAGCTTATGGACCCTTAAAAACGCGCAACCACCTCAAATTTAGTTGAGTATCGCGCGAACACGAACTCAGTCACGAAGTCACGTGCACGGTATCCAAGCTTGAAGCTTTGGTGGGGTAATTCTAGAAGCTCTCTCAGCATTCAAATTTACTACAGTAAACGACGAGAAATCCAGCTCCTCTTCACAACCATGATTGAAATATTCCTCACAGCCCTCATAGAGGACCAAGACTTCATCTCAGCATGCGCTGTTCTCGGCGGTCTCACCAACATGGACCCCTGGGAATCCATCCAGCGCGTTCTCTATTTCCAAGGTCCCCAGCGCCCCATGGGTATCTCCAACCAGAGCTCCATTGAGAAGCCCATACGGAGCAATACCGGTTTCTTGTGGAAAGAGCTTCATCAGAACTTGACGCGGCAGTCGTTCATATTACAAACGCGATATGACGTTCTCAAAGATCGCGACATGGGAGTCAATGCGGCGCCGATGGATCTTGATGCGATGCAGGGCGTGTTGAGGTGGACGGATTTTCCTGATCCGCCGCGGGGACAGCCTTTGCTTACGCAGCGGAAGAAGGTTGAGCTTTGGGATCAGAAGAAGTTGCCTTCAATTATGCGCGATAATAGTCACATGTAAGAGACCTCCCATATGTAGCCCAACTTATCCCTAACACGGCACAGATTCAAGACGGAGACAATTGAGGAAGTCTACCGCTTCTATAGAGATGACATCGAGTTCTGTCTAACACGACACTACTTTCTCCAACCTATAGAGCACTACGTCCCCATGGAGACAAAACAGCAACCAACCTTCCCAGTGGGCAGTCTACCACCATGGGAATCTCTCACACCAGTAGATCAGCAAAAGCGATGGTTTCTCCAGGTCAAGGCACATGTAGTCCAGGATAACAAACCGGATGAGATCCGCAAGGCCCAGGATCAACTACTAGCTATACGGAGAGAACTCGATGGAGTGTTTGAGTTCCGGGGGATTGATCGCAAGGTTCATGACACGAGGGTTATGCAACAGGTGCAGGGGGTGCAGCAATTGCCGCAGAAGGTCACCATCGGGAAGTAGAATCTTCACCGGTAGAAGAGGCCGCGCGTGCAATATTGACGATGCTGCCCACTTCCCGTGTGTTGGCATGGGAATGAGTGGACTTGGTGTAGAGGGACATGCATGTTGCGTCGGATGTTGAGCTCAATTAATAGATGATACCCGGTATGATAGATGGTTCAATACCCAAATATCATTCTTTCTGACCGCATTAAGCTGGCCGTCCTGTCCCATATTCGTGCTCTCGACCCTCAAACTCATTCCAGCGATCATTTCTCATACTCTCATACACCTAACTCCATTTGTGACCCCACAAGCGCTTCATTTGTTCTTCCATGCCTGATCCGCATCTACACACGTTAGCACGATCCATCAATCGCGAAAGGCTACTTACCCTCATGAATCACAGGACTAGGAATATCCTTCCTAGCCTCCTTCTTGACCCTCCAGTCCGTTCCAAACCTCCTATCCCTCTCCCCAACATTCTTCTCAAAGTCAAATTGTCCATCTGCCGTAAAGCTGGTCATCAGCTTTGGCTCTCCCAAAGGCAAAGTATCGCCCCGGTCCGTCTGCCACAAATGATACACCTTTCCATAGAGCTGCACAACCTGATCCATTTCGTAGTTCTCAGCGACTTGCCATGCGCTCTCGGGCACGGCGCGGTTTGGCATGATGAGCATTCCGGATTTTACTTCGTAGACGTGTGAGTGCCAGAGCTTGCGCTCTTCATTGTCGAGTGTTTCGTAGAGTTTGGGGGTTATCATGTATTCGATTCCGATGAGGCGAGCGTTGGGTTCGTCGGAGTCGTAGAGGAGACATTGGCGGACGTCCTCGTCTGCTGGGGTTAGTGATGGGAATGAGTGACGAGAACGAAACGTACTAAGATGGGCGCAGTAGTGATTCGTCTCTACAAAGCGAGAGGGATCGTCGGCATATGCGTGAAAAGCATTTAGATGAGCGCAGATATGCTTTACTGGTCGAAACTCCTGCTCATCGAATGAGCTCAAAGCTCTTGAACATATCCAAGGTGACTTACCTGCGTTACAGCAGCACCAGCAGTAAGGACCTGGTTCTTGGCAGAAAGAGGCCGCCCCATGCCCTCATTAGTAACAGGAATATCATTGTTTTCTTCAGCCATCTCGAATGTCGTCAATTTAAGATTTTGCGATCGTCAGATCTGAGATTGTGAAGTTTAATGGTAGATATACTGTACGGCCCGATGAAGATTACGTCATAGACATATCGGGCTCCCTTGACACAGAATATTGTTTCGTGGTGGCTCCTGCGGTATGTAAACAAGAAATGCCTTGGAGGTTTATTATGATTTGATGATTTGATGAGAGCGTCAGTATGACGAGACAATGACTTCCGATGTCGTCTCGGCGCCGATGATCCACTTTCTCGGTCGGCCATCGGTGGGTGGGGGTTTGGTCCGGCGCCGGAGGTTACCCTGCTTCGGGCTTCCGGGGCCAGAAGATTTTAGACTGAAAATTGGGGAACAAAAATAAAGTAGTGAAAATGCAGCCTAAAGTATCCTAAGTTTTATTGCCCCTTAGCCCTGGAACTACATATTTACGGCCTTTGGGTTCCCTATGAAGAAATTAGTTAGTATACAGTCATTTTGTAAACATTCACAATTCATTCTCACAATTGGGACCAATTATTGGGTTTTCTACACCATTTTATTCATCTAGTCTAAGGCCAACAAAGCAAATGTTGCTGGATCGCAAACAATGTCCAGTCCAATACAAAAGAAACATTGCGGTTGCAAGATGTTGAGCCTCTACCAGTCAGTCTCAAAAAGATCCGTACCAAGACACATCTCTTCTTCCCAATCTTTATTAATCGCGGAACATGCCAGCACACTCTACTGTCGACGAAGATCGCAATCTCCAAACTCCAAGATCAAGTTAGTCACAAGCTTACTTGTTGCGGCTGTAGCGACGTCGGCGTTCCTGCAGCCCCTTCTCAAAGCGAGAGTACTCAGCAGACGAAGCAAGAGTCTCGTTGAAGGTCTGTTCAAGGAACCCTTCCTCATGATCGCGTTCATCCTCCTTAGCCAAGAACTTCTTGAAGTCCTTACGGCCCTCAATCTTAGCCACAGCAATTTTAACCCCAGGAGTTAGCGAACTGACACTCGGAGCGGTAAAATCACCAGCTGTGGGGTTCAAAACGCTGGAGCGACGAGTGGGACGGCTCATAGGGCCAGAGAGGGGAGAGCTCATAGCCTGAAGGGGAAAGGAGCCGGTACGCTGGATCTGAAAGGGGCCGGGGGGAGACATAGGAGAGCCGGAAAACGGAGGGGGATAAGAGCCGAGAGGCTGAGTATCATAGGGGACAGCTGGCTGTGCCCGGGCAGACAAGCAGCCGATGCGCTGAGGGTCATAGGAGCCGACAGGCTGAGAGCCGGGAGAACTGAAAACCTGAGAGGAAATGGAGCCGATAGACGGAGCACGATAGGGGTCAGTTGGCTGAGATTGACGAGAGGCAAGTGTCTGGGAAGAAGTGTAGCCCACAGACTGAGCACGATAACAGCCGTTGTGTCGGGAGGGATAGGGGCTCATACCTTGAGGTGCATAGGGAGAAGTGTCCTGGTGGAGAGTGGCAGTTTCCTTCCAGGGAGGAGAGGGAGCACCAGCTCGGGCAAAGGGTAGGATGTTCTCATCGTCACCACGGAAGAAAAGGCCCCGACGCTGGGGAACCTGGCCAGAGGGAGAACCATGAGACTCACCATAGCCGTCGGACGAAGTTGAAGGTCGCTGAAGACCGGAGCTCGCCTTTGGGGCAGAGCTGGCATGGGTGAGTGCCTGAGCATAGGTAGTGTTGGCAGGGTCCTTGTTGTCGCCCTTGAGGATAGAAAGAGGGCGAGACATCATGATCGAATAAATCGTCAAAGGTAAGAAAGATGTTAGTGTTGCTTCCGGGGATGTTGGTATGGTGTTGGCGTTGATAGTTGATAAGATGGAAGAAGAGGCGATGAAATGTGAGTTGCTCGAAAGCTGGTGAGGAGGAAAAGGGAAGAGCTGAGATGGGAGAATGAAGATGAAATTATATAGGGGAGGATGAAGCGGCCACTGCTTGAGATATCCTAACAGTCACTGCTTGAGATGTTCTAATGGGCAATACTTAAGATGTTCCAAGGGTACTGCTTGAGATATTAACGGGCACTGTTTAAGATGGTCTGTCAGACACTGCTTGAGGTATTCTAATAGGAACTGCTTAGATGTTCTGACACAAACTGCTTGGGATGTTCTGATGGGCACATTCTAATTTCTACTGCACACGAGAGCGGAAGACTGCGATAGAGGAACTGCTCATATTGGTATGCTTCGCGTTCAATGAATATTGTAAACTCCTGATTCGAAGGTCAAGCTACCTAGTTAGAAGCCTCCAATACTACTTGTGGATAAAGCGAGGCTTGTGTTTCTCTAGCTTCTGCTGCATCTCCGGCTTCAGTTTTCGCAGCGCCTCCTCAGAACCACTCTCCAAACCGGACCAAACAAGAATTTGCTTGTAGACTCGTTCCTTGGTCTCGATTTCAAGTTTATCCCCTTTTTCGGTATCTTCTTGAATTCCTACAACTCCTTTTCCAGGTCAGTCGTCGCCATGGCCTCTGTAAGCTTAGCAATTGCTTGGTTTTGGCGTTAATAGTTGGAGACGGAAGAAGAGGCGATGAGACGTAAGTTGCTAGAAAGCTGCCAGAGGAAAAGAGAAGAGTTCGGATGAGAACACGAAGGTGAGATTAAGGGGTAGGGTGAATTAGTCATTGGCGCTACTCTGGATGTCCTGACCTCCACTGTTCGTGAGAGTGCGTGAATGTGAGGAGGGAATAGCTGATTGTTTAGTCACTGGTGGAAATGAACTGGCTCATGCTCAAGCAGCGACCTGCATTCCCTCCACAGATCCAGCTGGGCGAAATTCATTCCACTCTTCTTCAATTGCACGATTGATTGGAGCCTGTAGTTCACTAACATAAAGTGAACAACGCTATAACCTCGGCGAGTAAGAAGGCTTCCGACCTTAAGTTAAGATAATAAAATAAATTAGCCTAGAATCCCCTAAACTTAAGGTAGGCTTTAACTAAATCTTTTTGTCACTTAGGATTAAAGTCCTAAGTTTTGTTACCTCGCGTAGCATGGTTAGTTACATCAAGCGAAAGTCGCAGATACCTGGGAACTTGACAAATAGATCCCATAAGCAAACATAAGAAGGAGGGCAAAGAGAAAAAAAAGAAATAGTTTATATTTATGGTAGTTCTATTTGGTGTACATATCCAAGTCAAGTTGATCCAGGGCCTGGGACGATGGACCACGTCTCCCCCGTAAACACCAACGATCCATCCTGTCGTAGTTTCTCCGGATCAACATACAACTTCACTTCAACGTTCGACTTATCGACATTTGAAACCCTTGCAATCAAGTAAACCGTAGGGGACGTCGCAGGAGAGAGAGTCGTATTGGAATTCTCTTGCATCTTCAACAACCCTATTAGCAAACATTCCAGAACACAAGTATGAGAACGTACCATTTGATACTGTCGCTTACTCATGTAAAATGGTGTACGATTATGTCCCGTTGTAGACTTTACTTCAATCAAGAACAAAGGTTTCTTGTTCTGCCATGCTGTTTTGTCCAGGTAGCCTTTGTTCACCAAGTGATTTGTGAGTACTCGTTTTCGATCAAAGTAAACAATGTCGGCGGTTTCTAGGGCGGTCCATGGGAGCATGTCTGAGTAATCGGGATGAATAGTGATGAACTTTCGTATTTGGCTTTGCCAATTATCTCGACTGAAGCGTGGCAAGGGTGGATTCATGTTGTGAAGAAGTTCAAAGACCTGAAATTGTGTAAGCCCCATCCATAAGAACAATGAATATTGGGGATGTACTTACGAACAGTTCGCCAAGAGCTCCAATTCTCATTTCTCGCTCGTGAAGATTATGCGACCGGAGTTGTCGCGATGGCTCGATGCCCTCATTTATTTCTGGCAGTGCGCCGAATAGCCCGGACATATCACAAGCACCCTTACTGGGAAATGCCGCCTTCTTTGCCGCAGAGATAACATTTCCGACTAGTCTTAGGTACTCCGCTTCGTCCTCAATACTGGGACGTTGAGAAAGTCCCTCACCGACGGCCTGGAACTCGAATACAGAATTGGGTTGTGCGGTAGGCGAAGAGCCAAAGATAAAAGCGGGCTCGTTAGCGGATCTGGGCGGCGTTTGGCCAGAGGTAAATCTGTTTGAGTTTCGATGAACAGTTGGCGATGTTTGTCTATGCTGGTGGAAGTATTCGGTCGTAGATGAAGTCGGAGTGAAGAGTCGTCGTTCGGTGATGGATGAGTTCGAAGTAGCTGGGCTTCGTTGCCGAACTGGGAGATCCGACAAACGAGGCGGAGATGTCAGGTTGTCGAATGTTTGAAGCATAGAATCTTCGTCACTTGAAATGTCGTCTTCGTGAATCTCTGGCTGTGCCAGGAATTGAGTAACGAGGTCTTCTTCCGCGTCATGGAAAACACTTTCATCGTTTGTCTCATTGGTTTCCTGGGACACTGTGGTATAGTGCAAGTATTGCTCCTCGAAACCATCGCGTTCTACTGCAAGATTATTCCCGGTCTCCTTCTCAGGCTTCTGGTCGACTCTCTTTGTGGGGATATCCACCTCGACAACTCCCTCTGCTTCTAGGATTTGTGTCATGTTGATCAGAGGCGCATTCAGAACCGCGCTTACGATTTGAACCGCTTTGGAGCCAGTATTCTTGGTTTGTAATGTAGCGGGATCTGTCATCATCCATTCCAGGAGTCGTCTCGGGAGGGCCGAGAAGTAACAGAATCCTTGGTTCTTTGGATCGCGTGGGACGTAAACTTCGAGATTGCTATCATCTTCCCGTATGTGAAGTTCGCTTCTCTCTTGTACGTGTATCAGATCTCGTCCATCTTGCGACAAATGGAGTTCTGAAGAGATTCCGTCAGTCTCGTAGACCACTGCGCCACTGAGGGTCCAATAAAGGCTTGAGTTGTCTTCCGAGGTGCGTGGACTATTGAAATGCACCGCAATTCTGTAGAGAAACGTTTAGTAACCATGTATAGATGTTGAATCCACCGTGAATTACCTGTAAAGCCCATCTGCCTTTTCCCTGACCTCTCTATCCGGATACTGTAACTTGTCCATAGGTCCACCAGCCACAGTAGAGATTTCTCGTACAGAAGTAGAGAGATATCTCGACTCCATCCCAAGCCACGAAAGAAATGGCCGTAACCGACGGACTTCATCTAAAGAAAAGTCAAGCATCTTGGCTTGAGCAGCAAAGAGTTCGCGCAGGACCTTTCGGTCAGCGATGGCGAATTGCGTCAGACCAGACTGGAGTTTCACCGAACCGTTGGGATACCTCACTGGAAAGACAGTTCCCCGGAATATGGGGTTTTCATCAGGTGGATCGACCGCTGCACCGAGGAGAGAATTGAGCGCCCAGATAGTTTCTTTGACAGCAGCGATTGATGGCGGTGGGACTCTGCTACCCATCTCCTTGAGCTCATCGTAGGCCATGCCTAGCGTGAGTTCTTGGACACCAAGGAAACTGACAAAGAAGTCTTCCAAGTCTGGATAAAGGTCATTGAGAGCGACCCTGCCTCGAATTTGTGTTGCGCTTGACCAGAGGCATTCACCGACTGTGTACCAACGGCTTACATTGCCAATGTTGAAGTAAATCAATGGCTCCTCGGCAAAAGTTTGCCTGGACATTTGTTAACTTGCAGCCTGGCCAATTAAAATCATCACATACCTCAGCTTTGTAGCATCAACTTCCATTAGACTAAGCCTCTCCAAGTGCAAAGAACTGTACAGGTCGTTGACCCAGTCAAAGTCCTCACTCCCCAAAGCCTTCAGCCTGCGTATCTCATTCAGGTAGTCTTCCCACGAACAGTCTTTGACTCCGAGCGTCGCCTTGAAGAACTGGCGCAAGATATCGAGGTCCTCTTCTGAGCGATGGAACGCAGTTCGGTAGAGGTGGGCAAGGGGATAGGCTGTCTGCATGTCTTTTCGGGCGTTCCATAGGCATTTGTCGGACGAAGTCCATGTCGCTGGGCTTGAGTTGTGTGCGGGGATATATATCAGGTTTCCGTCGTCTATCGCTCGCCTGGGACAGTCAGTCATAAATGGCTCCAAAAGAAGGTCAAATCACCTACCTTGCTTCTGCTTGTGCATCGAGGAAGCTATCTGCCTCCCGACAGCGCGTATGAATGACTTCGTAAAGATCCAATATCCTAGTATTCCGACGCACACCGGTAGCAACATTATTGTACCGGATCGTTCCCAAAATACTTAGGTAGAATTGGAGGTCATCTGTATAGCCGACTCCAAGATCATCAACCAAGAAGCCCCATCTGGCTCGGTAGCTGCTAGATGTTATTGCTTCGCCCAAGTCCAGAAACACAAAGTCTTCGTTCTCAGCATAGCGTGAGTGCTTCCCCTCAAGCTCAGGAAGGGGCAAGTAAGTGCTCGATAACGGCTCTAACAAAGCGAACTCATCTCTGCTTTTGCATGCAACCTCAGTTTGGCGGAAATCCCTCATGACATCAGTGGAATCCAGAATTTCTTGTCTCTCAAGATGCCAACTTCGTTGGAGGACACTTAAAACACACTCCGGTCGATACTGCTCGACGTAGCGAAAAGCGGACGACAACTCCAATTTCCGCTCTGGGCACTTCTTCGTATTTGTTAGTTGAAGGTGAAGACGAAGTCGCAGGCGTTGCTGCAACCAATCCGGCCAATCCAAAGAACACCCTGATGGCGTCTCTGGCTTCTCATTCATGTAGTAATCATGAAGAAATGGTGCATCGTAGCCGGGTGCATTTCCATGAGGCTTGAGCAATTGACTGGGCCCACAATCATCATCCGTAGTTAGATAGACAACATGTTTTGTCGGTGTCCTTGCCCTTAACCTCCGGTCATACACACGGTAGCGTCGTAAACGTGCTTGACTGTCGTCATACTCGAAAAGAGGATCGGAGAGGTACAGGAACTGTAGATGGCTGATTGATGCCGCGAGGGTAGTCTCATTTCCAACGGGAGGGAGCGGCTTCTGTAGTATCAGAGATCGAACATCCTTTACGAGCGCCTCCGTAACTCCGAATTTGTCAAAAAGGGAACGACGATGAGGGTGATTCACTGCCTCCAGGTCGACCAGATATAGACCAAGATCATCCGGGATTGTGAGGCCCCTTGATGAATGCGAGTAATAAAGGGGACCGAAGCTCGGAGGAACCCAGGTACCGTTCCGCAGAGGAATGAATTCGAGTTTCTTGAGACGGTCCTGCACTGAACCTGTAGCGATGTCCTTCAAACACATCAGCGCTCGCGCTGCAAGTGAGTGCCACTCATTATCCGTAGCGGGACTCATCATCCTGGACTGCACGGGGCCACTTGTAAGATCCTTCTCAAAAAGGGAGACTGCATCCGAAGGCGGCATTTCATGTAATCCGTACGGCTTGAGCAGCTTCAGATCTTCGCATGTATACTCCTTGGCAAGATACATTTCCTCATCAAGATCAGCGAGTAGTGGATCACCGTTTTTATCTAACAGCCACGGCTGCAGTTGGCGGAGGCGGTGAATATAATCCAGCTTTCCGGTCACGAGCGTGCGGAGGACCTTGACCTCTCGTATGCGCCCTTCGATCTTTTCAAGAAGACCTGACCAGAAGTCATCCCAAGGATATGAGTTCCGTTGTGGCAGCCAGCGCATCCATTGGTATTGGAGTGTCGGATGCTGGCAAAATTCTTGGATGGCTGTGATGAAGCAATCTGCAATGCCGTTTAAGAGGCTGAGGTTTCGCTGGGACGTGACGACGATGCCTTGACGACTGGCCTCGGTGACGAAATCGGTGTGGATAAGGAACTATGTAATTGCCTTGTGTAAGTTTCTAGCAAGAATACTGTGTAGTACTTGGTGACACCACTAACCTTGAAGCCCATCGGCCGCATTGGCAGAAACGCAAAGACATCTTGGCTCTCGACAACTGGTGTGCCCGAATCAGCTAACGGGAATGCCAACACGACTTCGGCGGATGAATCGGCGCGATCCTGCTCATCGGCGTATATCCTGTTCTCGCTCTTAGGGATATCCTCCGCAATATGCTTCATAACATGATACTGCCTCTCTTCCACCCCCTCAAGCGTGTCCTTCTTCACAGTAACCGGATTACTCCCATGAAGAGAATAAGTTGTGCTCGATGTCTGAGCGTCGTTCTCGTCAAAGAAGGCAACCTGCACCTTTCGGAGCTTCCGAAGGAAGAGAAGAATTGTATGTTTTAGGTCCTGGAATTGAAGTCGGATCGTTTCTCGTTGCCTCGCGTCCTCCTCTGGATCATCACTCTTATGTAGGAACAGCGTGATACGAGTCGAAGAGCTGCCTAGAGGTTCAGCCGTATCTTCCCACAGAGGCGTAACCATGCCGAGACCAGAGTCTCCCCTGCGATGTGTGAAAGAGAAGGAAAACTCGTTTGACTGGATATGAACCTTCCAAGCCGCCATGAAGACGGACTTGAAGCCAATGCCTTTCTCTCCGATATAGCCCGCTGCTCCTACCTTTGAGCTTTTGCCAATAGCGCAAATGGCCTTGAGGTTCTCATGTGTGAAGCCGTTCTCATTGCACTTAATCGTGACTCTGTCGGGACGAACTTCGAAATATACGTATGGGTCCTGCCCGCTGGAGAGGGCTGCGCTGTAGTTGTTATCGTCGGCATTTTGGAGCAGCTCAAACACAAATCGGGCATTACTTGTGTAAAGATTCTTGGCTAGTCTTGTATCCTGGTCAGCGTGAGCCTGCAGTTCAGAGAGAGATTGCAATACGTACGTCAAGACCGCCGAGCCTATCATCTCATCTTTTCGAAGGAGAGCTTCTTCCACCTCGCGCCTAAGCTCAGGGTTAATCTCCCCGATCCGCGCAAGCTGCTCCTCACCAAGATAGCCGCGCTCTTTCGCTATCTCCTTCACTAAATCTTGAGCCGTGCGCTGGCCCGGCCCGGGTTGCGAAGCATCGGTGGACATCATTATCCACAGCCCGGCGACGTTGAAACCCGTAGTTGTTGACACTGAGAGAAGCAAAGACAAGGGCGGGCGCAGATTGTCTACCTAATCTTTGTTTATCAGCGTCATCCTACATTTCTGCCTACTCAAACTTTCCTGCGTGGGCTCGTACGAGGCCGGAAAGTCGCGTCAAAAAAGCGCCCAAATATGATGCAGGGGCTTTCAGCTTGAGACGCAGTTGAGGGGTTGATTGGTCCAAACATCGCCAAGGTGTCAGGCTCCCGCATTGATCCTAGCAAATGGCATTCGTTATTGTTTTGCTTCTGTTCTGAAACGCATTGAGTAGCGAAAACTCTGACGTTGCCATGATTGATCGGTCGAAGTTACGGCTGCGAGATGCCGAAGAAGACTAGGCATGATTGGCGATGTTGGGTAGATACCAGAGGTAAATAGAATCTGGCTTGTGAGATGAAACATTCTTGGGAGACCCTGCTGGTGCGTTACTAGGCTTGCATCTAGTGCCCGTAAACCCTGAATATTCCCGACCGTGAACGACATACCATCTCCACATTGGAGGTTTACATCGCTGACCTCAGTACAATATGTCAAATAATTGCGTAGAGCTCCGGACTAAGACTGACCTTCACTTTATGGCTCGGAAATTCTGGATATGCCTTAACGAATTATTTCCTAAGTTACAGTGTAAAACGAGCTACTAAGCATATCATTGTTTGCAAGAGTCTGTGGATTACTAGAGGTTTGTATTCTGTCCTGTCTGATGGGAGCCAAAATATAGCTCACTACTTTTCATGCAATGACACTCCAATCATTCCTCTGCAAAAGACCCAATATTCCATTCATACTCATAATCTTGTCCCTAACCATTCGCCAGCCACGTAGTGACACTTAAGCCTTGCCCATGAGGAAAGACGCCTTTAGGTCAGCAAACTTCTGGGATGTCTCCTGAAGCTTCTCAGCATTGTTGGGATCATACGAGAAATTAACAGCACGTCGGGAAGCAGAGACAACAACGGGGGCCTGTTCCTTCCCCTTGACCTCACCAGTGGGCTCGGACGAGCTGGCATTGCCAGGGGCCCAGCGGCTGGTGGAAATGCCAACCTCGGAGGGGTCGAGGGTTTTGTTGCCTGTGGATGAATGTAAGTCTGTGTTATGACTGGAGAGAGGAAGAATCTTACCAGAGTCAAAGCCTTCGTCGGTCTTCTCATGATCCACAGGGTTGGCAGTGTTGGTATCCCACTCATCAACGACAGTGTTGGCAGTGTTACCAGTGTTGGTAGCCCACTCATCAGCGCCCGCAGAGGGTGGAGCGGCAGGAGAGCCGGCGGGAGCAGGGTCAGTCGAAGTTGAGTCAGGAGCCTTCAGAGTGGGAGGCTCAGCGAAAGGCTCAACAGTAGACTGAGAAGCGGTCTTGACGGCGAACCCGACGGCAGTATCGGTCGCGGTAGCCTTGGATTGCACAGGTTGTTTGATAGAGGTGACGGATTCGGTAACAGGAGTTGCAGGACCGACAGAAGCCTCGGCATGATAGGGACATGCGAGCTTGCCAAGCCAAAGGGCGGATAGCTTCTTGGAGTGCTCAGGCCACTCACCCTTGGCGACGGCGGGCTGAAGCAGGGGAGACTCCAGCATGTCCTGAGCCTTGCGGTGATCACCGATGCGATCTTGGCGAGGAGTGCACTCAGCACAACGGGCCTTGACAACCGAGGCGAGGTCCATGCCCTTGGTTGGAATCTCACGGCCGATACTGCCGCAAGTGCCGAAGAAGCAAATGCATTTGCCTCGGGCACCGTCGCAGACGACGCGCTCATGCGCGACGAGATGCAACTTGCCGCAGTTGAACGAGAGGACTGGGGACTGCTCCGGGGAGCACTGAGCGATGGTGATGACCTCACGGCACATATTGACGATGAGGAGTAATGCACGAGAGAAAAAGGGGAGTTCACGCGTGAGGGTGAGCTGTAAAGACAGACGATGAGAAAGGGAAGATGAAGGAGAGATGGAAGGGATGCTTACCGTCAGGATCAAGAAGGGAATGCTCAAGATCTCTCGCTCGAGTTGAGGTGGAGGGGAGAAGGAAGGAAGGAAGGAAGGAAGGAGGTGGAGCAGGGGAGGAAGGAGATTTGTAGTTGTGAGCCCTAAAGATTAGGTAACCACGAGCGTGAATCATAACAAAAGAATGAAGAGGAAGGAGAAAGAAGGTGCTAGTGGGAGTGCAGGCACTGGCGAGATAACCTCTCCTGTAATTGATAGAAGTTACAGCGGCTGATAGGGGATGCAGCCTGAAAGATGATGTCAAGGGAGGTGACTTGGGACGAAACGGTCTCCAGATTTAGAATAGGCGAGATATGTAAGTGAATTGGAGCTCCTGAAAGATGCCATAGATGCCTGCATGTAAAGTGAGGTTGCATATCAGAAAGATGAGAAGATGCTCCTCCTCCTCCTCAAGCACTCGTCATTGGCCCTTGAGATTTATGTATGAAAGCACTTAATTTGTGGCCCACGGATTGAAATCTTATCATAGATCTGATTCCAGCAACATGTCACTTGTATAGATTTTACACAAACTTTCGTTGACATGGAATAGTATATTGGTACACCAAGGAGTGATGCGAATGTGATGTGCACACTGACGGTTATCCGCCCAACGATGTGCTTGCATTGCATGAAAGCACTCACAAAAGGACACCCATGATATACAAAAGAAGCTCTGATGTATCATAGCTACCAAAAGCGGCCTTTGTAGTGCTTATTGTTGAGTGTAGCGGGTCGTTGATGCCTCGGAAATTCTGGAAGAATAATTGATGTTTTCCACTTTTGATTGCGCACCTCAAAGACATCCACTGCAACTCCTCGTCTCAAGGGAGAAAGCCCCGCTTCCATGGTGGTGGGACAGGAACCAAGTGCAAGAAATTCCTTTGTGTTTCGACAAAACACTGCATGGTGACACTCAACGACCTTTCACTACATGCTTTCATCAAGGCTCTAATTTTCTTCTCAAAGATTTAAAGGAAGAAGAATTCAGAGTATGTCGAACGAAATGACAAAAGTCACAATGTCGCGGCGCGTTCGGGAAATTTGAACCACCGCAGCCGCCGGGAATCACACCTCCCATTTTCAATACCCTTTCTACACACAAATACTACAAGGTTCTGTAAGTAAGACTGAAAGGGGTCCTTAACGGAGAGATGACAATACAGATAGCCAAGAGATCTTTTACCGGCGATCTTTGATCTGCTCCGTGACCCCCGGCCAGAAACATCACCTCGACACATGCGACTCTACGACTCAATGATGCGATACAACAATCTACTCATCCAAGGAGGCCCAATATATAGGCAACAGAACCTCGAACCACCAAGGCTGTTTAATGTGCTCGTTCGGACGTCGGAGTTCAAAAACCCAATAAAAATCGCTGACACCAAGTCCGCTCATCTGCCACCAAATCGAGCTGCGGATGTCTTCAGAACTCCTAGCCATGCTTCTAGAAAAATCCCGATCAACCTTCACTGCCACTGAAAGCCAAGAGTGCGGCATATGTGCTTTGAAAAAATTTGAGATTCATCTGATCGAAGGATCAGACCTTGGCGTGATGACAAGCCTGGCCAAGTCAACAGGCAGCAAAATAAAAGATTGGGTCTTCCCCATACCAAGAACCATTGCTATGGAGCCTTGAAGTTTGGACTTCGGGGTAAATTGGGCCAGGTCCACAAATCTCACTTACTGGTCGGTACGTTCCTGATCGTTTGAGTTTATTTGGACCACTTGAGTAACACAGGGAGCCAGCCATTTCTTTGACCGTGCGAACTGCGAGGCCGAAAACACAGCCTGCCAATGCTTGGTATCTTACAACGTACGTAGCCATTCTGGACACCGCCGATCAAGCTCACCAAGAACATAATGGGAGGGGAGGTCAAGATAAGCGGTCATAGCAAACCACCAACCTCTGGCCAGATCTGGTTCACTTCCACGTGCTCAATATCCGGGGCAGGCAAAAAAAAAAAAAAAACATCCAAATCGACCAAAGTCTTAGACTCGAGAGAAAAGAAAGTAAAAACTTGCTGTTGGGGCAACTGAACAATTGACGTCAAGTGCAGTGTTTGGTTGACAGGCTGTGACGCACGCCCAGACTAGCACCAAGTCATCCTTGTCTTGTGAGGGTCGCCCATTTAAGCTTAATCGAGACGACTTACTAGGGTCCTCACGCCGATGATCATTCTTGGGGGAGACATAATGGGCTTGGCAGACGAATTGGCGTTGGAGGCTTAGAGCAGGTTTCTGTGAGGCTCTTTGAGCTTCAATTTTGAGTTTGGGGAAGATTGCCGTTGACGGTTTTGAACACAACTCAATCGACAATTCTCCAGTCTTGAATCTAAACAACGACATGCGTGCGAACAACCCGGTTTGCAAAGGGGCGGAGAAACTTCAGCCATTGAAACAGTCTCGGTTGAGCAAAACACCAAGCGAACGTGCGTATGCGTCACATTATGTCCTTCGGCTCTCGTTTCATCCAACGCGTCATCATCATACAGTCTCCCCTTGAAGGATTCGAGCAACCCAACGAAGCAGCAGCAAAAAGTCATATTCAGTTCGTCTTACCTCTTGGACAACGTCATAAAATGTGCTGCCGAGACAGGGATACACCGAGCTTTGAGCCGCACAGAGCCAAAGAATCCGACGATCATCTTGGCAGCCTCCACTCCTCCATTTCCAAACTCCTTTCAACTGTTGCGTATCATATGGAGTAAGTCATCTCAAATCCTTTCAAAAGGGCATATAATAATCGGGGCACCCCAAGCTTTTGCGACCTTCTTACACCCGAAGCAGCAAGCTTACAGAATCCGGGGCCCCAACTTCTCCGCAGCTCAGTTGCCAGTGATATTACAACCAGTTTGAGTGGCCTTGCTCTCAGCCGCTGTCTCGCTTTATCCAGAGTCAACTGCCAAACACACAATGCCTCCGCCAAGAGTCGACAGCGAGGCTCCTCCCTCATATGAGGATCAAATCGGCCCCGACAACAGCCATCGCAACTCCAGCAGCAATGGTACTTTCGTTAATGATAGTGAAGGTGCCGGCTTCGGTGCCCGGAGAGTCTCCAAGGCAACTCTTCTACGCAATCCCTTAGCAGGCATGACTCGGGAGGAGATACTTGCTGATGTCGACACGTTTGTCGAGTCTAAGGGTCTCACAGAGCATCGTGAGGACTTCCGAAAGGGAGCTCTTGTTGCTCAAGTCAACAACCAACCTGGAGGTTTTGAAAAGATCGATATTCTGACCGAAGATGAGAAGGATATCCTGAGAAAGGAGGAGAGCTCCCGATGGCACCAGCCTTTTGCGCTGTACTTCCTATGTACTCTTTGTGCCGGATCGGCGATTGTACAAGGTATGGATCAGACCACAGTCAATGGTGCACAGGTATGTCAACGCAAGTTTGGCGTTACAGATGAGTGGGCCTAACTATCATAGGAATTCTACTTTCAGGAATTTCAAATCGAAAATGAATGGATGCAGGGCTTTACCAATGGTGCTCCTTACCTTTGCTCTGCCCTCATCGGTTGCTGGACTAGCCCGATTCTCAATAAGTATACTGGCCGTCGTGGAACCATCTTTATCTCTTGCGCTATTTCGACCATCACCGGTTTTTGGATGGCCGCATGCACCTCGTAAGTCTCTGAACACTAGCCAGTGATTCGACATATTACTCACATCTGCTAGTCTTGGTAACTTCTTGGCTGCTCGTTTCATGCTTGGTTTCGCCGTTGGCGCAAAGTCTAGCACCACTCCCGTCTACTCTGCTGAATCTACCCCAAAGAACATCCGTGGCGCACTTACCATGATGTGGCAGGTAATAAAAAGTCTAATTATGATGCAAAGACACTTACTAATCAACTTGGTAGATGTGGACTGCATTCGGAATCGCTCTTGGGTTTGTCGTCTGTGTTGCATTCGAAAAGGTCACCATTATCGGCGGGGAATACTCTCCATGGCGATGGATGATGGCTTCAACCTCTGTTCCCCCTCTAATTGTCATGCTGCAGGTCTACTTCTGCCCAGAATCCCCGCGCTGGTATATGGAACGGGGCCGCTTTGACAAAGCTCTCCGATCTGTTAAAAAACTTCGCTTCTCTCCTGTCCAAGCTACTCGCGACATGTACTACGCTTATAAGCTGCTCGAGATTGAGCGTGGTGAGCGTGAAGGTCGAAACCTCCTCAAGGAATTCTTCACTGTGCGTCGTAACAGACGTGCTGCTCAAAGTGCCTGGTTCTGCATGGTAAGAATGATACCCTTACAACGTCATTTCATTTGATACTAAAAGTAACAACAGTTCATGCAACAATTTTGTGGAGTTAATGTGATTGCCTATTATTCCACCTCCATTTTCCGCGACGCCAACTACGGCCTATCTGAAGCTCTCCTGGTCTCCATGGGCGGAGGTATTATCAACTTCCTTTTCGCTATCCCTGCTATCTACACAATCGATACCTTTGGGCGACGAAATCTCCTGTTGGTCACATTCCCTCTCATGGCAGCATGCCTCTTCTTCACGGGAGGAGTGTTCCAACTCAACGACGAACCTCGCGACCCGAAGATTGCTTGTATCACTTTAGGTCTTTATCTCTTCATGGCGGTCTACTCTCCCGGTCTTGGCCCCGTACCGTTCACCTATAGTGCAGAGGCATTTCCACTCCATATCCGAGACATTGGTATGGCATCTAGTACCGCTATCACATGGGGTTTCAACTTCATCATCAGTCTCACTTGGCCAGCCCTGCGAAGAGCCTTCTCCAACACCGGTGCCTTCAGCTGGTATGGTGCTTGGAACATCTTCGGTTGGATCTTCTGTTACTTCCTGCTCCCTGAGACTAAGAACTTGACGCTTGAGGAACTTGACAACGTTTTTGGTGTCTCCAACAGAGAGCATGCTACTTACTACTACAGGAAGCTGCCCTGGTATCTCAAGAAGTACATTTTGCGCAAGGATGTTGCTCCTTTCCCTCCTCTGTACGAGTTTGCTGCCAATGATGGTTACTATCCCCGCGAGAAGCCTGATACAAGTCACATCGAGGGTAACAACGGTGTTCCAAGCACTCAAGATAAGGAAGTTTTCCCCGCATCTCGTTAAGGTGCTCGGTATGAAACAGCCTGTTGAGTATCGAGGAAGAACTGATAGGTGCTGTAATTTCAAGGAATCTCAAGCAATTGGATAATGGCCAGGCCTGGCGTATCCACGACAGATTGGGCGGCCTGGTGCGGGTTTTGTGTACATTAGGACTTCTTTTTCTACAACATGGTGGTATTCTACGAGATATTGAATACGATAAACTCTGCAAAATGAGTATCGTCTTATTTTTGATGATCCGAACTAGTGAACTGGTCTGTCTTACTGGCATGGATATCGACAAGTTTTTCGCCAATATTCAGTGAAAGTGCAACTAATGTTTTACCGCTTCTACCAAGCCACTACATACATTATTGTCTTGCTCCACTGGAAGCACTTAATTTTAAAGATCTCATTGTTCACAACCCTCGGAATTGGTCTCATGTTCTCACTTCGTAGCTACCATGGCTTGCCAGTAAGTTGAATCTGCTTCTGCTGTAGTCTGTGTTGAGGTTTATAAGAAAGAACTAAAGTCAAGCCAGTAGCGTCGGGTGTTCGGAACTCATTTATTACCGCCTCAAGATATTCTTCGTAGTGTCTGATCCTCCTGAAGTTATTGAAAAACCGCGTTAAATTTGCGTGAATAAGACCTTGAACACACCGTTGTTAAGAAAGTTGAGCTTCTATTGGTTCACTTAACAGCTTATCAAAAGTCAAATACGTCATTCATCTGCACCTAAATCCAACGCTCACAAACCGTCATGGTTGTTCATTGGCTCAGGGGCACTCATACCCGCACAG
>PVQB02000253.1:0-72842 GCA_002980475.2 Fusarium beomiforme
GGGCAGGGGGGGACAGAAAGAAAGAAGATATGTATTCACAACTAGAGCACCCCAAGGTTGGATCACCTTGAGGACGGAGATGGTGCGTGAACGAGGGATAAAGGATCGATATACAGTGTGCTGATACCTCGCTGCTCTCCTGACGACAAGGAGAGCTAGGCGCTTTTCTCTTTATCATTTCGTTTTCTTCTGGCTTGTTATTTCTCACTGATGCTACCTGTTTCATCCACAAAAAGACATCTTCGCATTCATTTTCTTTGTTACTTCCCCCTCAGAGACTATTTTCGTCATGTAAGCTTGGTGTTATGGATACCTAGGATATTATTTATGCCTAGTTATGGCCGGCCATAGGGAGCGGCGTGTGCTTGCAGCACACTTGTACAATTTACGTCAAGAGCCTCTGTGGCATCGAGACTTGCTAATCTATTCTGCTGCCTCATATGTGAATACTCCGGGCTCTTGATACGGAGCGACTGACATGAAGGAAATACTTTTTTGGTAGATTGTTATCCCCATGATAAGGACTCCTCCCGGGCACAAGAACTTACCCTTGCACTGTGGACTTCAACAATACAAGATCCGGGTATGGATATCAATTGTGATTGATTCGCCCCATCGATACCGTCGTGGGCGCAGTTTGTATCTTCGAAGACGAGATGAAACTTCTGGCCCTACAAGTGTCACCCCCACAGTCGTCTGTAACATGTCTCCTCCCTCGCCTTGCCTCGTGAAAGAAACCGTGTTTCAGTCACATGGTTTGGTGCCCTCATCTGAAGAAGGACCATAGCCTTCTGAGGAATTGAGCGCATACAGCTGCGAAATAAGTGACCGATCCCCATTATCCTGGTAGACACGTTGCTTCTCCCCTGAACCCCAGGCGACCAAAATCTGTTGCTTCCGAACAACAATTGGGTCCTTGATAGTATCTTTTTGTCCAATCTGTCTCACGTACAAAGCTGGCACCACGCTACACACATTGTGTAGGCGGCAGCACAACTCTTGCTTGGAGGGTGGAGGATCAAGCTTCTCCACGTTGAAACCCTTTCTGTTCTGCAATATGTTCTTGCAGTCAAGGTTTGTAAGTGAAGCAACGAAACTCGGAGTTGTGTTGAGTTCCTCATAAACCTTGACAATAAAATGGTCGATGTCCAGATAGTAGTGGTTAGTTGAGACTTGCAGCTTTTCATATAACCTCATGGCCGGATATATGACAAGATCGAAGAGATCCTGGAAAAGATTAGGATACTGTTCCTCGCCAATGAAAATATTGAGAATGTCGGTAAGTTCTTCACTCATCCCCACAGCTCGTTTCTGACGAAATGATCTCAACTGGGTGCTACTGAGAAGGGCGTCATATGCTTCGGCAACCCACGTTCTCACGGTGAAAAGGTCTGTGTGCAGGGTTGTGTCAGCGGCCTGGGAGTTCGCAAAGGTAGATTTGGCCGTTATATATACCTCTCTTAGGCTTAACTGAGACATGCATTAGGTTTTCGATAGAGGTGATAGTCTGTACAGAGCGAGGGGCAAAGCCATAGAGGACCGACTGAAAAATCTTGTCGTGCAGATATCTCATTATCACGGATGTAATGATGTCCTCGTCGGTTTCTGGGAAGTTGAAGCCATGTATGAGATCGGGGTATTGATCTAGAACGCTTTTGAAGCTGCTGACATCGGCTTTGCACTTCTTTGCATGGTTCAAGAAGGCATCAACATCGTCACCACCATCCATCCATTGGCTCATAAGCTTCTGGACCCAGTCTTGGACTTGTTCAACAAGAGCATCGTACTCCTGCCTTTCAGATTAGCTACTGAGTACAGAAGCTTACGGATGCTGGAACGCAAATATCATACCTGACCAATCTCTTCGGGTGTACAGTCTTTACGGTAGGGCTGAAGGCTGAATATATGAGACCGTGTATCGCTGAGCTGCTCTCTCAGAACGTGATTCTCCTCAACCAGTTCTTGAAACTCGCTCGACAGCATGTCTCTCTGGCGCTCAACAGCAGTTATGTTCGAACGGATTTCATGACTCATGATTTTGACTCTTTCTGAGAGACTGTCTGACTTTTCCTTGGCAATCTGTCCGTCTGTGCTGAGTGCAGACAGCAGTACGCGAAGATCTTTGGCATGGCAATGGAGAAGAGAGCATTCCTCATGGATGTTGCTAGCCAGATGAGTGAGACTATCAATACTAGAGTCGGCGAGATCATCAAATGCAACAACTTCCTCATTTGTTGATGAATTGGCAGTTCTTCCGCCGGTATCGCAGAGATCCTTAGGACATGTGTGACAATGATCCAATCCCAGGAAACCAGGGTTTGCCGTGCCTTGTTGAGTCCCAGTATCTCGCTCAATGTGCTCAGCAGTCTTGGATGAGGGTTCGATGGGATATTCATGATCCTGGCTGCTGGGCATAAGTCCAGGCGACATCCTCTGAGGCCCCTGGTCTCGTGAACGAGAGGGGCGTTCGCATTCTGTCTTCCTCTCCTTCTGAGATAGAGGCCTGCCAAGGCAGCGCTTGATACGAGACACACGATTGCCCATGACTTCAGAAGTTAGTTTACGCTGCTCCTTTTCAATGAATTTCGTGGAAGGCATCAAAAGAGAAGAGTTGAGCTCAGAGCCAGTCATTTGTGGAATAACCAAGATAAAGTGTCATGAGTAGCCAATTCCTTATGGGTACCGGAGAAATACAGTACTAAAGAGCGAAACTAGGTGATGTAACAAAGCCACAAATCAGCAAGACTAAGGAAGGACGGAATGGGCATTCGTGTACGACGGTGTTACGGCAAACAAACGTGGTCGCCCGATATATGGCGGAGGGCTGAATAAGAGAAGAAGCCTGGAAAGGCGAGGCGCTTTAGTTATCGGATGCCTGCTTGAAAGCTGCCTGTCTCGGGTGGATAATCCGTTTGATAGGAGGTACTGTGGCAGCTAGAGGCCGCTGGGATGGATGTCTGAAGCCAGACTGACAAACAGTCGAAGTCATGTTGGCAAGAACATACGTTGATTCCCAATCGCTCAGTGGTAAGAATGCGTGGAGGATATTTTAGGACGCAATATGCTTTCTTGGTAGGTAGGCAGTCATTTCACAATCCCGTTGAAGGTCTATGCACCTCAAGCTACGTGAAGCTCTAAATTAACCCCACAGAATGATCGAAGAACCCCTGTTGCTGTGTGTATGGACCCTGTTCTGTGTGACACCAAGTGGATTCAAGCTCAGCCACATCTGTATTAAAGAAACTGAATAGGTAATTAGTGGCCGCTCAATATCAACGTCCTTGCATTAGATGGCTTCCTGTTGGTGCAGCATATTCTGGCGAACATAACCTTTGTACGCAGGATCTACGTTCCTTAAACAGCCTAGATTTAGTTTGAACGTTCTCATCCTGAAGACATTTGATATATCACGAAACCTAGGATCCCCACTCACTCAACGTACAAACAACTGCATGTCATTGCTCAAGCTGCCTAGGCTGTTTGATATATGCTGCGACCCTTGTCGCTCTAATAGCAATCGGTAGAAAGGGTAAATCATGGAGGCCGAGAGGCCAGACGGTACGGGATTATCTGAGGTAATACGAGAAGCGGATGAGAAATCGATTAGCCAGGCCCCTAAGAGAGCTAGAGATCGATCTGAAAGGGAAATTGTCCTGTATCCTGCAAATAGCGGGTACCGACTTGGAGGTTTTAGAAAATGAGGCTGTTAACAAAGAAAAGGTGCTTCTGTCTTATATCATAAGGTACCTAGGTAGTAGACAACAAAACCACCCTCCTCATGGAAGCATTCACCTCACGTTGGTGTCTTCCACGGAAGAAAAAAAGGCTCTCAGCTTCCCTTCTCTCTAAATATCTTCCTTTGTCTTCTTGAAATTTACTCTTAACCAAAGACAGGTCCCTCCCCCTCGTTCGTTTTTCTCACGCTTGAGGCTTTCAGGTACCAACCCAAGCCTGTTCCGCTCAACCTCGAGTGTGAATCTCATGCCATCTTTCTGCATTCTTTCTTCCATTTAGCAACACAGATCTTTTTCGTAATGGAAGACGACAAGTCAAAGATAGCAGACCGAAAGATCATCGTCGGCATTGACTTCGGCACGACCTACTCTGGAGTTGCTTGGGCTGAGAGTCGAAATCCATCACGACGAACTTGCATTACGCGGTGGCCAGTATCAATTGCCAATAAGGAAGGAGAATATAGCGATAAGGTCCCTACGAAACTCCGATACAAAGGAGACAAGCTAGAATGGGGCTTCTCTATCCCTATTAATGCCCCACAACATGAGGCTGTTGAGTGGTTCAAGTTGTAAGTGTCCTTGACAACTTTATATGCTTATGCAGTCGAGTATCTGACGCTTTTAAAGGGATCTAGACCCATCTCTACAGACCGCTGGCCAGCTGGCAAGCACAGAAAGTATACGAGGTGGCCGAAATGTCGACAAACTCGTCACCGATTTTATCTCCCAGCTCGGCGAGCACCTTCTATACACCCTACGCGAGAAGCTGGCAATGGCATTGTCGATAATACTCCTTTAGAATTCCACGTCACGGTACCTGCAATTTGGAGTGACCTAGCCAAAGACAAGACCAAGAAGGCTTGTGAAGAAGTTGGCATTTCCGCATTCAAACACCATGTCCACCTGGTCTCTGAACCCGAAGCGGCTGCCATCTATGCCCTCAATGGCATTGATCCCCACGGGCTCAAAGTCGTGAATACTATTATTGTAGTTGACGCAGGTGGTGGGACTGTCGATTTGATCTCTTACACAATTTTGCGTCTGAAGCCTATTCTCGAGGTTCAGGAGGCAGCCCCTGGTTCGGGTGGACTCTGCGGATCCACGTTCCTGAACCAGAGCCTCTCAAAATTTCTCCCGGGAAGACTTGGTAAAGAAGAGGGCTTCGATTGAGAAGTCATGGCTGAGGCCGTGGAGGTATTTGAGAAGAAGGTCAAGCGCCAGTTTGCCTTGGATGTTGGACCGGATGAGACTTACAACATCCCTGTGGCAGGGCTGGCCAACAACAAATCCCTTGGCATCAGCCGGGGTCGCTTCGCCCTGAAGGCATCAGATGTCAAAAATATTTTTGAGCCAGTCGTGCAGGAGGTCATCAGACTGGTCAAGGATCAAGTCACTGCTAGCAGCGTGCCTGTCCATGCCATTCTGCTGGTCGGTGGCCTTGGGTCTTCAAACTACCTTAAGGAACGTCTTTGGATGGCTGTAGATAGGTCTGTTCAGATTATGCAGCCTCCCTATGCATGGCAGGCTATTGTACAGGGAGCGGTGATCAGGGGACTTGCTCAATCCGACCCTTATTCAGCCATGGTTAAAGTGACGAACCGTAAGGCCCGCAAACACTACGGCACTGAATGGAGCGTTCGTTGGCGCGAAAAGGTTCATGGAAGCCTCAAGAGCAAAAGATATTGGTGCGGTCTCGATGGATGCTATAAAGTCGAGGCCATGTGGTGGTTCATTACTAGAGTGAGTTGCCAGACACCGTTTCACTCGAGATATTTGATCATGCTGACAACAGATCAGGGCTCAACTGTATCTGAGAACGAGCCATACTGTACCTCAGCGATATCACATGCGTCTGTAAGCAAGGGCCGCATCAAGATGGTTCGGGTAGTCATATATAACGACCGCTTGTTTCGAGATGCTCCGGTGTTTCGTGACGAAAATGTCAGGATGTTCTCGATCGTCGAGGCAGACGTTAGTCACATCCCGGAGAATCAGATAGGCCGCAGAAAATGTGACGAGGGAGAATGGCACTACGAGTTAAGCTACAAGATCGAGGCTGTCTATCTCTCGGCATGCATGACTTACACTCTCATCTGTAACAGTAAGTTTTCCCAGAGGCGATATTGTCATGCTTTATCCTAACTCTTCCCGGCAGACCAGCGATTTAACACCGTGACTTGTGAGTATGTCTAATATCATATGTGTGCCTATGTTGGATAGAGTTCCGAGGATCTGTGAGCTTTGATCGTGGACTGGTGGTATTCCATTCCTGGATACGAGTATGAAATTATGATGGCCATCTTTGATAGGTCGCATGTTTGTCATGAGAATCTATGATGCTAGTCTGGGCTGAGTTATTAAGATAACGTGCGAAGCAACAAGCTACTGTCATTGAGCAGCATAGCTCTTGCGATGCTTGATGCTATATATGATTCCTTAACTCTTCATGTAGCTGATCTTACATAGCCCTAGGGGCTGCATGGATCAAAGGCGAAGTCTATGGCTTGAAGGTGGGGGTGGGCCCCCTCCCTGCAACCTTAATCGGGCACATGGGGCGGGATCTAAGTGTGTGAGATTGGCGATAGTGAATAGCTTCATTCCTTCAGCCCAATAGGGTACCTCAAAGTTAGGTCGTACTTCAGCTTTGGTGGCCAGAATTTTCATTTGGGTCGATGCTATGGGCGGTATACTTGAGGTAGCTTTCAGCTGCAAAGCCTGAACAGGCATGCAATTGGCTCAGAAACCATCTGCCCTTTACTTACTTTTTTCAGTAGTGGTGGCTCCGTGATATCTGCCTTTGAACTTAATATAAGAACAAGGGAAACTTATAGACTTTGCCATTGCTCTGCCGCCTTTAAGTACTGTCTATAGCTATCGTAATTCGCAAACCATCTTCATACATCTTACAACTCATTCCATCAGGACAGTTAACCATCGGCGAAACTGGCCCTTCCTCCATTGACGGAAGGCCAGGACTGCTTCTTTTGCAATATGCTTTGCTTCGGGGGCAGTAAGGACGCAAAGCCCGTGCCAAAAAAGAAAAAGGCCACTGGCGCTGGCACTCAAGCCAAGAAAAAGCCATCTGCTTCCTCCAAGCCTACCAAGAACAAGTCAGTTTCCCAGTGTGCACCTCAGTTCCAAAAGTTTGCTCCTCTATCTGTATATTTGACACATCCCCCCTTTTCGTTACCCCCATCCTTCTTTTCTGGACGAAGATGATTTTATGACAGAACCCCGTCGGGAGATAGTCGTCGCTTATGTGGTTTCTTCTGCTTCTTTGCCTCGACGAGGCCATCCTACTACTCCAGCGTCCATTCTTAACTTTGCACATTTAGATATTATGAATATAGATACTAAAATTTCCACCAGAAGTACACGACCAAAATCTTCAGCCGCCGCCGCTTCATCGTATTCCTTCGCGCCAGGTACGTCAACAGAAGTTTTGAACGGCCAAGATTGCCAGGTCTGTGGACTGCATAAAGCTGGAAATGCATTTCCAGCTTATATTTCTCTGCAATGCACTACGCATAATCCAAATGTCTGCTCGAAATGTCTGCGAAAATTACTCAAGTCAGACTTGAAAAGCAAGACAGTCGATGAGGTCAAATGTCCTGAGTGTCGGGTACAACTGGGGCTTTCCGATGTGGAGCGGCTCGCTGATAAAGCGACATTTGCCAAGTATGGAAGCGATACTCGAACAGGTAGAATATTGCTAACAGAGGCATAGGTACGAAGCAATATCGCTCCGAACTGCCATGGGAGAAGTCGAGAACTTTGTCTGGTGTGCCCATGATTGTGGTTCTGGGCAAATTCACGAGTCTGGGTCTGAACAACCCATTGTCGTTTGCCGCAAATGCGAACGCCGCACATGCTCTAAATGTGACGTTGCCTGGCACGAGGATTTGACCTGCGAAGAGTATGCGCGGCAACAGGAGGACCCAGACTTTCAAGGCTATGTTGAGTTAGAAAATGAAAAATATTTGAAAGCTAAGAAAGCTAAAGCAGATCAAAGAAAGGCTGATCGAGCCAAAGAAAAAGCTGCAAAGGAAAAGGCTAAGCCAAAGAAGGCGAAAGAAGCTGCAAAGTCTCAAAATACAGTAGCTGAGAGGCGCCGAATTGCAGCCAGAAAGAAGGCTGAAGAAGAAAAGAGCAAGGCTATCTTGAAAAGGACAACTAAACCATGTAAAGGGTGCGGTTGGGCTATTGAGAAGAATGCCGGCTGGTAAGTTTCAGTCCTTTCAACTTTGTTATGACAGGCGCAGTTCATACTAACATTTGATAGCTCACACATGACTTGTAAGTTGCCTCACTCCTTTTCTATTCTGTGTCTCCTCCTGGATGCCACTATTTCAATAATGCTATCCTACCACCGTGCGTTCACTCAAGACTACCTACCAGCCTGGCCACGTTATATGGACACTAATTATGCCAGGTCGCCACTGTGGTTACGAGTTCTGCTGGTCCTGTGACAAGGATTGGACAAGCACCCACAGCATCAATTGTCTAGGCTAGGCCATGAAGTCTTGGGCTGGCTGCGGGAGAAAATACCCAATTCAGTACTGATTCGTGTGTCCTTCAGGTACTCAGTGCGGGCATCAATTCTGCTGGGAATGTGGCGCCGACCATAAGGCTATCATGGCGGGCGATAACAGCTTGCATGAGCAGACATGCTCCCTTCATCCTATCAACCAGGAACAGAACGATCAGAATCAGTAAGGAATGGGAGTGGGTTTTGAGAAGTTGAATGTCTTGGGAATGCTTCGCCCATGGGTCAGAACGAGTGATACCCTCTACCGATGTATGGGAAGATTTATCCTTTGGGGCGTTTCAATCAATACAGGGTTAATCAGTTATCTTGACAGAACTCCCTAGAGACAAATCTGCTGGTTCCCTGAGGTTGGACCAGGTTGGCTATTCTACTATATCACGAACGTATAGGGTGCCATAGACTGAAAGATGATAAAACTGATTCAACTGTTGTTTATGGGCCTCTAACAAATTGCTGTATCAAAGAATACCTTACGTTATCACAATATCTAATATAAATACCTTAAGAAAGGTACAGCTATATCTGCTCAGACATTCATGCATGGGTATTCAATAATATTTCCATCAGAACCTACAACAATATCGAGGTATCTAAGCAGCCAGCCTAGGCAGTAGGTTCTGCCTGAACTCTGAGTTGATTGGACTTGCTTGCCTTGATGGCTTGATATATCTCGTGGATGTATCAAAAGGACAAACTATCTATCAATCTAAGCAGCCGTCAACTCGGCAATGCGGCGTTCCAGTTCGGGTACCTGGCGCAATCGAACCTCGAGTTCCTCCTTCTCGTCCTCAAGTTTGAGGCGTCGCTCGGCATCAAGCTTAGTAAAGACATAATTGCCTTGGCCATCGAACTGAAGAATGTGAGAGTGATACTTCCACAAACTTCGACGGTGGCTGACGGTCATGAGAGTGACGCCCAAAGCCTTTGCGGTATCGTACATGGCCTTCTCCGTCTCGAGGGTGACGCTGCTGGTACACTCGTCAAGGATAGCGTACTTTGGGCGGTGATAGAAGAGCCGAGCCATGGCGACACGCTGCTGGAGACCCCCAGAGAGAACGTCGCGCCATTCAGCTTCAGCATCCCAACCTTCTTCGTATAATTCGGGTAAGTGCTCGAGGCCGAGAATCTTGAGATACTCAAGAAGATCTGCGTCGGTGACACCGCGAGCACGCATCTGGCGAAGAGAATCCGGGTAAATGATTTGTTGACGAAGAGAGCCTCGAGAAAGATAAGGTCGCTGGGGGATGTAGAAAATGGCGTGGAAAGGAGGCTTGTAGACTGTGCCTCCATATACGGGCCAGAGACCGCCAAGAATGCGGAAGAGAGAAGACTTGCCGCAACCGTTGGGTCCAACAACAAGTAAGTGGTCTCCATGTTTGAGGGTGAAAGATAAAGCCTTGATGAGAACGTCTCCGTTAGGGGAGATGATAGGTCTAATGTAACGAATGTGTTAGCGATGATGGTTACATGGGGCGATCGCTTCCGACTTACACGTCGATAAAGGTAATGTCGTTGCTCTCGTGAACAGTGCCACGCCCCTTGAGAACAGCCTCGTTACCTTCAACTCCCGAAGAAGACACGAGCTTCTTCTCGAAATGACCAGCCTGTACATCATCCATCACATCCAACAGGGTGGCTACTCTTGATGTGTAACCTGCTAGTTCCATGACCTCTCTATACGAGAACATGATACGACCAAATGCATCCGAGGCAGAGAGAAGCATTCGTCTGTTTGTGACAAAGGCTTCCGTTCGATCACCCATGTTCATTGTGATATGGCCAGGCATCTTGATGAAGACAGGAACACTGCAAAGCATCAAACCAAGCGCGCCCCAGAAGTATTTGATAACAAAATCCTCCATGAATCCATGATAAAAGCGTCGACGTAGGATATAGTTGACGTGCTTGATCAGGGTAAAGTAACCTTTGTCTAATGTGTCTTTTTCAGCGTTGTGACCGCCGTATAAAGCGACTTCCTCGCTATAATCGATGAGACGTGAGTGCTGGAAACGGAATTCACCCTCCAATCTTGCTTCATCTGCAACATATTTTCCAAATGGCGGAGTAAGTGCCCTCATCACGTTGGCCGACAACTGGACAAGGAGTGACATGAAGACAACGCCTTCACCACCAACGCTCTTCGACAAAGACCAGGTATATATAGTCTATAAGTAGTCAGCGACGTTTAACTCAAGTGCAGCCCGTTCGCCTTACCATATCGAGTAGAGGTTTGGCTAAATTGCTGTATAGTTCAGCCAAACTATTGGAGAACTTTGATACATCGACCGCAATCAGTTGATCTGGATTCTTTATTCGGTCATCTAAAGCCGAGATACCGTAGAAAGTTAAATTAGATAAGTATTTGTCGTGTATATGCTGCGTAAGTCGTGATCGGTATTTGAGCGACAGTTCGGCTTGGTGATACGATAACTAAAGCAGTTGTAAGCAGAGTAAAGAGTCTCGAGTTAGATCAGACTTACCATGGAGTTGGTAAACGTCGCAGGGACTGCAATCAACATCCACCATACTATTCGTTTCAAGAATTCCTTTCCGTTACCTTTCACCAGAGCCTTTACAATAGCGCCATCCATCTCAGCGACGCGCAGACTAATCAAAGTTCTCAGAACTAAGAAGAAGCTGTGGCTCATCAACAATCTCAATTCTTTGCTGCGCCATCCTGGAACAACAATCTTGAGTAGCCTTAATAATGACCGGAAGAACTCGCGATTCAGTTCGACTTTCTTTCGTGGCGTTTCCTCGCTTCCACTAGATGTGGTACCACGGCGGGCTGCGCGCTGGACAGCTTCGCGGACGGAGGCTGCCTTTTGCTCGGAGATAGCCAGGCGAATTCGATTAATGAGGGCAGCGAACAGTGTTATCCAGACAGCGCGTGAGATGCGTGTGCGATTAGAAACATAGAGGCTCGTGAGTTGTGAGACGATACGCCGGAGAGTGCGATCGCCTGGCAAAGCGAGCTTCGACTGCGATGCCATAACGCGCGCACAGAGTCAGAGACTCTATAGAACTAAGTTGATAACGATAAAATATTATTGAGAGGTCTCTAGCGATGGCTGTGTGATCACTTGGAATCGGAAAGTCGTCGAAATTGGGGTTGAGCCGAGGCGTATCGACGTCACGTCACAGTTCTATCGAAAGCAGCTAAGAAGTGCATGAGGAAATCGGAAGTCCAATGGTATCTAAATAAATTAGAAGCGCTGGTTCAAACAAATGTCTTAGAATTCGAAGCCCAAAGAAAATGAGAAAGGATTCAAAGTGTTGAAGGGAGTAAGATTCTTGCGCTACATGACCAAGGACGTCTTGTGAGCTCCAAGATATCGATGGCAGTTTCCCCATTTACAAGCTTCCTCGGTCGATGAATCTGGGGCAGGTGTAAGCCTCTCCACACTTTCCTATTGCGCTCGGCATGTGATTGACATTTGACTCAACAGCCACAAAGCAAGCACAGCCACATTAAACAACATGCGCCACTTTCCGTGGGGATGACTGAATTTTTGGTCGCATCGCGGGGCAATTTGGGCTTCGGACAAATTCAACATCAAACAAGAATACTTTTTCTTATTCTTACCATATCAGCCATCAACTAGCCGGCAAAATGTCCGACGACGAGGGAATTTCTATCTATGATGAGGTTGAGATCGAGGATATGACTTTTGACGAAGCTATGGGAGTGTACCAGTTCCCATGTCCTTGTGGCGACAAGTTCCAGATTACACTCGAGGATTTGCTGGACGAGCAGGATATTGCTGTGTGCCCTAGTTGCAGTCTCATGATCCGGGTTATTTTTGATTTGGTATGTTTTCCGACACAACTTTACTCGCTATTTTCAGTTAACAAGTTTAGGATGATCTTCCAAAGCCTCCCACTTCAGGCACCTCGGGTGGGCAGGTTCCTATAGCCGCCTGAGTCAAGCGAGAATGGCGATAGAATCATACAAATTGCGACCACCCATGCGAATAGACCCGGCACCGCAGCGACCGTCGCGCCGCGAGCACGACACCCTTTAAGGAGCTTGAAGCTACTGTGGCCAATCCACCACCGGCAAGTCGGCCATAAATTCCGGAATCCTTGGACATTTGGCTCTCGCAACGTCTTCAACCCAAAACGAACGGAAACTCATGCATTGGTAGGGAAAAGAGAGGCTCCAGGGTGCAATAAAACCCGGCTCAAGCTGGTCCAATATACCATGACTGCCGCCGCAATCTACAAGGGCGACGGGCGGAAAGGGAATTCAGGCTCCAGCCAGGTCGAAGATAAGAGAACAATACCAAATGGCATGCCGGAAATTAATTCTCCGTACGCCTTTGATTCCATCAATCCAGGGTTTTGGCCAAGCTTTCCAGACAAGCAGCGTTTTGAGGCTCAAGTGAGCTGGGTAATAAGGCAAAACACATCATATTTCATGAGGAACAAGATCAAATGGTGGTATGCGATTAGTATTAATATAGCTGGAGGTGGTTTTACTCCATTGGTCTATCTATTCTAATAGTCAGGACGAAACGTTCCCGATCTATCTCCATCGAAAGTTAAACGCGCACCAGCACGGTTCCTTCAGGACTATGCATCCAAGTGAATCACGTCCTCATATCCACCAAACCCTGTACGAGATCCGAATACCGAAGTTTACAGGGCAAGGGCAACGGCGAGAGCACCAGCGAGACCGCTGAGGCCGAGGGCAGCAGCGCCGTTGGCGGGGGTGGAACCAGAGCCGGAGCCGGAGCCAGAGCCAGAGCCAGAGCCAGAGCCGGGCTTAGTACCGTTGGTGGCTGTTGAAGTCCATGTTAGTTGAGAACGGAGAGTATCGTGAGAAAGGGTTGGAACTAACGGGCACCGGGAGTAGGGACGGGAGTAGCAACAGGGGCCACAGGGGTCTGGGCAGCAGCCGCAACAGCGACGAAAGCGAGGACGGCAGCAGAGGCGTGCATTTTGATTGCTGTTTTAGGTTGTTTGGTAGTTGGTAGAAGAGTTCGAAGAGAATTAGATCGGGTTTAAACGAGTGTTGGATTAGCGATTGTAGTTGTAGCAGTTGTTGAGTGGATGCTGAGAATGAGAAAGTATTTGGATGAGCAGAGGAGCTTCGACTCCTATATACCTGAGAGGCTCGCAAGGATTGAGAGGTCAGTCAGTGCTGTACATGATACATGATACCAGCCCCAGGGGGCGGTTGCATCATCCCAACCCCAAGCCACCCACTTCTTTTGGTGTCTTTGAGTTCCACTGTTGTATGACTCCACCGCCAGGATATTTCGATATCACCCAATACCAAATACCAGGGCCTCAACGAGGAAGTTGATCCGGTGCGTCTGTTACAGAGTCGAGAGGATCCACAATAACCTTTGTTTTCTCTGTCTGAAAATCAAGGCAGAGAGAGTCAACGCAATCTACAGTGTCAGTTGAGGTTGGCAGTGAAAGAAGGTCTCTCTGTTAAGTCATGCTGAACTACACTGGCTGACTGCAGTACATCAGGCTTGACGCGGCTATACAGTAAGTAATTCAATAAACAACAAAAAATAGACGAACCCAGCCTCACACCAACCGTTTTGCTGCATGCTGATGCCTGTGCACTACGGTATATTGTTGCTAGATCAACCAACCAAAATCTGGTACCATCTGCCGCCATATGCAGGACGACAAGATATTGACATGATGGATGCACACCACGCGAGAGACAGCCAACGAAGCATAACCGTGCTGCACAACGTTCAGGTTCAGCCATGCCAGCCAATACCAACCTCTATTCATAGAAACAGGAACAGGCCTCAAGATGATCAGCTGTACAGTTCCATAGACTTACAGAGTTTCACTGGGCAACAAGAGACTTGCGTCATAAACACAACCAAGTTTTGATTCTCTGTATACTGCACTGTATCTAAACTTTGAAGATCAGGGAACATTCATGAATGGTCGTGGTTGGGCGCGGGTTAGTTTGTTTAGGGATGGTGGAGGTGGATTGCGCAAGCTTTCTAGACCAAGGCAAAAAAACTGCTCGACTCTGCCAGAGAATGTTTCTAAAAACAACCGCAAGATAACTGGAGACGTTGTACAACAACACTAACCAACCACTCACTGTCAATAAAAGCATGGACGGGATATAATATGCAGATACAAGGAATCTGCGCGAATAGCGGCTGCTGATATTCCCTATTCCTTCCTTCTCCCGCAGTCGCAGATGACGCCCCATGTCCCTGTGCCTGTCTGTGCCTGTGCCCTGAAATCTTGCGGCTGGACCAAGTGCTGGGATTGTATTTTGCGGCTCGGACTAATAATCTGTAGATCTGTGTTGGATTTTTTTAATTGTGGTTCTGACGCGCAAGCAGAATCAAACAGCTCAGACCAGGCTGTGGCCATAACCACAACCACAAAACCACCAGTCAGGGGAAAAGGAGAGGGAATAAACAGGGATGATCATCGCAGCCACTTTTACTCTATTATCGTTACCTTGCTGCGCACTGCATTAAGACGATACAGCGCGGACATTCCGACAAGCTCCATCATAATCGATTGCCTTGTCCGTCACTTAACCCAGAAGAGCCCCTGTAAAACGGCGAATATGAGGAGTGGCCTGTGCTGTTATAGTGGTTCCATAGAAAATCAAGCTCCCCTTGCCAGCTTCTTACTAGCTTGCCCCCGGCAGTCTGGCCTGCCTGGCTCCCGCTTCCATCGCCTTCATCGCTACCGCACGACGCGCAATTGATGGACCCATCAGTGAATGTATCCATAATTCCATATCTTGATCTGAATCAACGGCTAGAGGAGAATTCCCAGGTATAGAGAGGATTAAGCTAGCTACTCTGTATGCCAGCTGAGAAACAGGAGATTCCAGACTTTGAATTAGGGGGCAAAAAAAAAAACCTAATCAAAGGGCCTTCTAAGGTATTCTATGCTTTACCTAAGCATTTTTATCACTTAGGACACATGAAGTTATCTGGCCTCCTCGCTGGGTCCCTTGAATTTGAACATCCCCTTTCAATCTTTATCTCCTTAAAGTGACCCAGAAAAAACTCCATATTTTTGCATGATCAAGCTTTCGGGGGCCCCTTTGTTTATTATTAACTTACTGCTTGTTGCCCCGGACCGTTTTTTGATATCACTCATCATCCACCTTGTATTCCCAGGGGTTTGTTACAGATCAACTGGAGATGCAGACGGAAATATTCAATGTCAAATTAACAAAGCGCTCGGAGAAAAAAGCCAAAGTTAGAAGCTCGGTCAAACTGTCTGTTTCGATTTGAGTTAATTAATATGTTAAATGAATCATCAATTTGTTGAAACGAATCAATGCAATACACCAAGCCTTCTCTCGCCTCGTTGATGCTATTGACTATTCTTGTCTCACTTGACTCAACCTTGTAAGCTCTACCATGTTCCGTCAAGTTCTGGAATACTTCTTTGTCACTTGGCAATAAACAGCGGAATTATCACAATCACCCCATTGCTATTATCATAGCGCGTCACTTGCAACTGTTACTTGTCGACTTGTAATGGCAAAGCACTGCACAATGCCAGCACAACCGTATGCACGCACTGCGTTAACATAGCCCACTGAATTGATCACTAGATCAAGTACCGAGGCGAAGGGAGGCCTACATGGGGCTTATCAAGCTCATCTTAGATCAAAGTCCACGTCCGCTTCCAATTCAGTAGTAGCCATGTCAGCCGTAACAAACAAACCATCTGTACAGTAGTATAACTGATCGTTAGCTTTTCCATTTTTAACTAAATCAGAGATCTATCGATCCACATACACGCATATCCGATGGGAACACGCAACCTCATCCATGGATCTGCATACGTACTCACGTCTTGCAAGTAATAACAGGGAACATTATTTTCTTTTCTTAGCTTCTATTCTTAAGCCTCAACGTTTTCAAAATGGAACGTTGGCTGGCCAGGAACTGCATGCTCAGCTGCAGGTACTGAAAGCTCCACCTCCTTTCCGTCCTCAAGGTTGATACCCTTCTTACTACCCTCCTCGACCGAGATAATGTGGCAAGCAACAAGGCCGCTTGTTCGCTTCAGTCCAGGGACCATTTGTAGGAGAGTCTCCTTTTCGTCGAACGCCAGCTTCTGCTCCAGTACCGCACTCGCGGGCTCACCAGCCTGCAGTCGTCTCTTGAGGTTCTGCACAAACGGCATGGCCTTCTTCATCTCTCCCATTTTGCCAATCTTGCCGTTGAGCTCCTTATCGTTAACAGACTTTGTCTCCACATTCCACATCTCCTTCAGGAGATCAATGTACTTTGCCTGCCAAGCTGGAAACTTGTCCGTGACAAAGATTGTGAGTTGTTTAGGCTTCTTGGGGTCGAAAGATGTCTCCTTGCCCTTGGCCTTCTTCTTCAGTTGCAGGCCCTCAGCCGAGTTGACGTTGGAAGAAGTGTTTCGCACGTAATCACGCTTCGCGGCTAGAGAAGCATCGACCTCCTTAATCTTAGGGAATCGAGCATTGTGGATAGTGCCCTCCTTCTTCAGTACCTCGAGCCAGATGTACTCAGACCAGTGAGGAGCAACAACCGCTAGCAGAAGAGCCTGCACCTCAATATACCGGAGAGTAAGGTCGCGGTGCAGTTTTATGCCAGCAGCTGCGCAAGCTTCTCGGTAGAAATCGCGAGTGCTCGTCAACTCATACAGACCAGCCTTCAAGGCCAGTTTGTAGTTGGTGTTGGCATATTGCTCAACAGCCTCCTTAATGACCGCATTCATGTCATTGTTGAACAGAGCATCCTGGAACGAGTTCAATTCGCCCGTTCGAAGCTGGTCCTGATCCCGAACCATCTCCTCGCACCATTCCTTGAGAGTGTACAGTCGCAGAATATTGGTGTCTGCAACATCCTCCTCAAAGTTGGCATCGTTGACTCCATCACCCGCATCAGCCAGGGCAATACGAGAAGCATCGGCACCGTACTTTTGCGTCAGATCCCGGAGAGTCATGAAGTTACCGGTACTCTTGCTCATCTTCTCGCCATTAAGCATTAGGTGGCCGTTCGCACGGATACTTTGAGGCCAGTACTCTTGAGAAAATAGGGCCAAGTCTAAGAAGTGTTAGTCAAGGGATACTAGACTCGCCTGAAGAAAAAGGGGGAGAGATAAGCAAAAAACTTAAAAACTTAAAAAAAAAAAAAAAAAAGAATCAGGAGAAATTCACAAGACATTAGAAAATCAGGAAAATCATCTTACGGGAATATAAACAAAAGGTGAGATGGTTGGGTATCAAATCCTGTATTAACACGTTGATTAGTCTCTGTATAACTTAGTGTAGGTACTTGTCTTTACTTACCTTGCCCGAGACTCGTACGTCAAGAGGATAGAAGTATTCGAACTCGCGGCGCATGCTCTCCAGGGTCTCCCTGGGGATGTTGCTGTTTGTGATTATTTCGTCACTGAGCTCCTGGCGGCAAAAGACGTAGTCCCAGACTCCATCGACCATTTGCTCTGGTCCAACATTGGCACTTCCCTTCGTCTTTCCAAAGATGTCCTTGTGGAGAAGGTGTGCGATGGTATAGTAGGCCATATAAACTGTTGAGTCACTCAGACTCTCTACCAGGAATTGAGGATCCCAAGGCAGCTTGGAGCCGAGACCGTAGGTTCGAGCACAAGCCCACTGGTTCAGCCAGTTCAGGACACCTTCGAAACTGTTTTTGGTCTCAGGTGTGTAAGTGTTTAGGCCGTTCTCGACCCAGTCAAGTGCAGTCTTCTTCCATGACTCCTCGCCGTAATCCAAGTACCATTGATCCATAAGAGCAACTATGCAGTCATCGCCTGATCGACTGACAACCTTGCGCTCAGGCTCAGAGTATGCAAAGGCTTGACCGGCGTCGATCATTTGCTGTCGGACCTTAGGCTTGGCAACCTCAACCTTCTCGCCCTTGAACACGCCCACCTTCAGAACACCTTGGTAGAAGCCTTCCTTGTACGCCAGCTCCTTGGCCTCCTCGAGCTGCTTTGTGTCTTTAGGAGAAGCGATCTTTAGCTTCTTGACCAGGAAAGGAGCGCAGAGATCACCGTAGCTAGGTGTATCGATGATGGGGAAGATCTCAAGCTCGGCCCACTCCTTCTGAATTCCATAATAATCAGCCTTCTTAGCGAGGTCAGTCACAGTGGCAAAGTCATCAGGGCTGTCAGAAGGCACAGAGGTAACAACTCCGGTACCCTTTGTAGGGAGAACCGTCTCCATAGGCAAGACACGGACTCCCTCCTTGTGCAGTGAGAGAGGAGCATCAACAAGAGTGCCGACCATGTCAGAACCAACGACATCAGCAACCTTCTCGACGACACCCTCGGTAGCAAAGATGCCCTGGTGTGCCATGTTACGTGCGGCACGTTCCGTCATGACATAAAAGTCATTGTCGTTGGCCTTGAAGATGCCATAGGTGATCTTGGGACCAACAAAACAGCAAGTTTGGCCATACATAGTCTCGGGTCTCAGAGTAGCCGCGATTTTGTAAACGTTAGCACCCTCCGGAAGTTTTCCCTTCAGGGCCTCGGCAGCTTTAGGAGCCCACTCGAGAACCTTGATCTTCAGGGCAGTGTATTCCTGGGGGCCAACACCCTCACCCTCAGCTCGGTCGTGGTCCATACAGGGCTGGCCGTCTTTGATAGAGTAGATGGTGTATCGCTTGCCAAACTTGATTTTGTTCAGCTCCTTGAGACGGTTCATCTGCCATCGAACAAAGGCGTCGTAGTAAGGGTTAGCATCGGTGGTGACAAACGATCGGCGCCAGTCGATACGGCAACCAAAGTTGGTCAGGTCTTCCCTACACAGGGGAGGGAAGTGTTCGAGCCAATGTTGAGGATCAGCGAACTTGTGGATTTCCTGAGTAGGAATTCCGATGGCCTGCATGATCTGGAACTGGTACCTGCCGAGGCGCGTTAGTGAGTTGGGTAATTTCGAGGACAGAAGCTCTATTTACTTCATTTTGACAGATTTCGCCGCAGCTTTGCCTTTCGTGGCCTTGAATTTGGTGATATCCTCCTTAGTTTGCTTGGCAACGGGGGCCTTCTCTTCGACAACAGGCTCATCTTCCTTGTAGCCCGAAAAGTCCTGGCCAAACATCTTGACCTCGTCGACGAGCTTGTCAGCACAAGCCTTGATGGGCATTCCAGTGCAGTGGAAGCCCATGGGGAAGAGGGCCCGCTTTCCCTGCATGCGTGCAACACCAGCGGCGAATTCGACTTTGCTGACAGAGAAAGAGTGACCAGCGTGAAGAGTTCCGTTCATGTAAGGGTAGGCCATGCATCCAAAAAACTTGGGTTGCTGCTCCCGAAGTTCGGCGGCGGGAATGGAATGGAGGGGCACCTCATCGGTGGTGGGAGCATTAGCTTCGAAGACTTTATCGTCCTGCCATTTCTGCTGGTATTTCTTCTCCAGGGCGATCAGAGTGTCTCGCTTCTCAGTCTGCTCACAGTTAGAACGACCACTTTATAATGGTGAAGGAAGTTGGACCTGCACCTTTGAGCTCCTTGGTCTTGGAGATGTTGAGAGCCTCCATGGCCTTGGGAACGGAATCGGTAGAAGCCATGGTCGCAAATGGACAAGACCTGTGAGAAAGGCAAGGTATCGTCAGTTTTCTTCCTCCAAGGGTGTGTGTATATATGAAGGTTGAGTGAGTAATACGCACTTCGAAATTCCGTGTAAATTTTTGAGTCACCGTGTGTAGGGATTGAACTTGAGGCGGAGGGGTGAAAATCGTGGGGCACACTCATGGTGCGTCAAAGTGGCTGATGAGTGGGACAGTTTATGTGGCGGGGATGTGGCGCTGTTATTGGAGATTCTCCAACACAACGACATCCATCATGCCAAGCTTCATGTCTTGAACTATTAAGTCATTCGAGGTTGAAGACGACTCAATCACAATGTTTCCCACGCTTATGAGACGCATGGCCTCATCTTCAAAGGATAGTCTTCTTAAGAAGGCTCCTTTGACGGTGGCAACTAATCCTTACAAGGCCCGAAAAGTGTGGCCTCCCAACTTCAAGCAGCTTACTGTCCAGCAACAACTCCGGTTTGAGAAGAAGTACAAACGTCGCATTATACTAGCAAGCCGAGCGCCGCGATGGGTGAAATTTGTCAAGACTGCTCAGCTCTTGACAATTGTTGGTGAGGTGATCCTTATGCAATCATTTCCAGCTATTGACTAACTCGAGTTCTAGCTGCGTTGATCTGGATCTGCTTCTACTCTGAGTTTGAATGGTGGGGTCAAAAGTATAAGCCTTCTGAAGAGGTTCGTATACGCAACCGCAGCGGAACAAAAGCAATGCTAACGCGATCGTCAGATTCGAAAAAAGACACAATATCTCTTTGGCACAGTCGACCCCGAGAAGCGATACGAACGACGACCGGATGCGCCACCCTTCCACCTTCCAAAGGATGAGCCGGAATCGAAATAGTGTATTCTATATGTAAATTCATCAAGTCTTGGAGTTCGGCGTTAGCCTTGTAGAGGCGTGGCATATATGGATATCTCAACGGGCAGGCACATCTTGTACTCCGCTCTGACGTGTCTTCCCTTCTTCTCTGTATGTATTCATGATCATCATCGCCCAGTCCAAGCAAAGTTGGCACCCATACCAAGACCACTTCCCAGACCAGTAGGCCCGCGGCCCTCGTTGACAGGTCTTTTCGCAACTGTGCCTTGCGCCTTGACCCCTGAGACAATGCGATCCAAGTTTGTCTCTATTACGACGCCTCCTATTATCATTTCCGACAGCGTAGAATGTAGGGTTTCGAAATTGAAGATCAGGTCCAGCTCACAGACATTCTCGAAGAGCTTGTCAAGGGCCTCTACATAGACCTGGATCAGATCAATGAGTGCAAGTGGTGATTCGGTCGATGTCGAGATGACGATGAAATAAAGAGTCGCATAGTTGCGATATGTTACTAGTGTTGGGACATCGTTCTGCTCTTCCGATGAGGTGTGGGAGGTTCCTGAGGCAGCAAGCAGAGGTGGAAGAGGTAGGAAGTTGCAGGATCCAGCCGGTCGGTTCGAAACGAGTGTAAAGATTTCGGAGATGAGGCGCTGCTGTATACTCGTTTCCTAGTAGGCGCATGTGAGTTCCTGGCGACAAGTTGAAGGGGTAAAGCATACCAGTTGGGTATAGAACTTGGTTAAGCGAGGCTGACCTTGGCCGTTGAAGACCAGAAACGCATTGATCATGATCGAGTACCAGGGCTCTTCATGCCCTCACACAAAGCAGTGTAGATGCAACCTAAGGTAGTGTAGGTAAGGTCTGAATATGTTCTGCAGGTTGAACGGCGGTCGATGGTGGGGCACGTTTCTGCAATGAAGGCGCGGAGCTGATGACGGGGTGCGGGAGCTATAATCCCGGTACGTACCTCCACTACCGAAATTCATGGCACAATTGGTCAGTCACAGCTGCACCTAGGTATCCAGACCGCGGGGAGATGGGTTACTTCAATTCATTTCTCTACTGAATAACAGCGATTGATCGAATACGTCACTGCGAACGTGGTTTGATTTTCGTCCACGGGCCTGTTACGAGCATTTAATCTCACAGGCAGCCCATAATTTCCAAGCCTACGTCTTCGAGCAAACAAAATGTCCCGACAGATCGCATGTCAAGCTTCCCGCCTGGCTTCGCGAGCCATCCGCTCTTCGACACCCGTCTGCCGCTCGAGCTTCCGCATTGATATTGCAATTCCACGTCTTTCCACCCGATCGAGAATTCCTCAGAAATGCTTCTCGACTACCGTATCCAACAAGCGGGGCATCATGCCTGATACTGAGAATCCTGCCAAGCCTTTAAATGAAGCCGAAGAGATCCATCAGAGTCCTGTCGTAGCCGAAATTACCGAACAAGAGTACCATGAGCTTGCAGATGAGTACCTCGACAATGTTGTCGGCAAGTTTGAGGAACTCCAGGATCAGCGTGAGGACGTTGACGTTGACTTCTCGGTACGAATAAAGTTTGCGATTGTCATCCTGGACTATTCGCTAATGAATTTATCTATAGGCTGGAGTCCTCAGCATCAATTGGCCTGACAAGGGCACATACATTATTAACAAACAGCCCCCCAATAAGCAGATCTGGCTGTCATCTCCCATCTCTGGTCCCAAGCGATACGATTGGTGCCTCATTGGCGAGGGCCAGAACGAGAAGGAGGGCACAGCTGTTGGTGACTGGATCTATGTTCGAGATGGATCCAGCCTAAACCAGGTTTTCTCTGAGGAGCTCGGTGTCGATATTGATGTTCCAAGCGAGGAGTAGAGCTTCCTGCCGAACGCCGATAAAAGACCCAGCAAACATGACTGAAGGAGGAAACGACAACAAACAAAGGAACAGCATTATTCAAGGCGTTGAGGGCTTTGGTTAGCTTGGTGAGGATTGCGTTTTACATTCAAGGTATCGTACATGTACTATTTAGGACCCCTTGGTTCACGAATTTGGAATGCTCAGATCAGAATGTATTAAAATGATATAGAAACTCCTCTGTCAAAGATGTGTCGTAAGCCCCAATGACGCTTGCGCTCCGTACATATGGTATATGTGGTGTACAGGCCCTCTTCAACTGCTCCCCACGGAGAAGCTAGGATGAGTTTGGGCTTTTGATAAGAAAATGAGCATCCGGATTTCTCTTCGCTCTTCTCCTGCAAGACCCATTATCTGTGTTTAGGTCTTCAAGTCTTCAGTCACCCAGAACTCATGGGATAAATTCTGGCGAGGCGTAGCGGAATGCTTTACTCAGTGATTCGAGGAACCTTGAGTTAGCTCAACGTAGACAAAGGCCCATTGTCTTATTAAGCATAGCGACTGTCATATCATAATGATTATAGGCCGTCGCATTCGCTTCTTTCATCGCAGGGCTAGACGCAACACATCAGCACCACTCACTCATGCAGAATGGTTCACTCACTCTGCATATTTCAATGGATCATAGGCCGAGTAACCCTTTTTCCGATATCTGGACTGCCGAACTCGCAATAAGTTCTTTAAGATCTTGTGTTCCAGTCCTCTCTCTTTAGCTGCCGCCTGCAGAAACCATATAGTTCGCTTGACGCCTCGTCCATCGTAAGTGGCACCTGGTTCGCGAAAGGCTCTCCGGAGTTGATCACGAGCTACGAAGCGAGCGGGAATTGCATATTGAACTGCTTTGAGAAGATTCCGATATAGGTGTCGGTACGCGTGTCTTATTTCAGTTGTGGAAGCCATGCTTGCAGAATGGATATATCAGGACGAAAGTTTGAAAATTATTGCCCTTGAGTTGTGAAGAGTGAGAAGTAGCGAGATGGACCCACTTCAGCTATTATGGGCAAATTTGATGACAACCTCGAGAGCAGCAAATGGGCAAAGTGTGCGACAACCCTTTCTTCAAATGAGTTATTCCTTCATTGGTATTCAACCGCTTCTCTCATTATGTATGGTATATAGGCCTTTGTCAGCCGTCTAACTCCATAAAATTGGTCTAAATATATCGACCCATAGATCTCCAAAGAAATGCAGCAGTCCTCATCTAATACACACATATCTCCTTCGTCTCGTAAGTCTCCTTCAGTCCCAGTGCCTTTAATCGATTCTTTCCCATCAAGTGACTCCAGTATCCCCCAAGGGCGTCGTTGCGCTATCTTGATCCAAGCGGTAACGCATCTTGCGCCTCGTGCGCCATCTATATGCAGTATTCTTATAGACTAACTCCAAAAGACTTCATCAATAGTCGTCACGTCGGCCTTCTCGACCTTCTTCTTGTTGTCCAAGAGGAGCATAGCGACCTTGCGCGCTGCTACCACTATCAGACCTATTTCGGCCGACCACTCTAGATAGCCACCCACCAATGCTTCGTTCATCACCACCCGTCTGCATCTGAGACTTGGTATCATCGTCGATGGCAGGGGGGTCTAGTGCAAGGCCGGGGATAGCAGATGAGGGTCCAATGAGTCCCCGGGAAGATCCTACAGGAGATCCAGCCCTCATCAATGAACCGGTCTCGGTGCCGTGTAATGAAGGAGTACCAGCAACGGTACTAGCATCTCCAAAGAGCGAGTCCATGTCTTCTAGGCGCACACCACAAGTCTCTGGATAAATGAAGTAGACTAATAAAATGTCAGTGATTGTCAGCTCAGACTTGATCAGTGAACTTACCAATGATAACACTGGCCACACAGAAGAAAGCGTGAACCAGATACATGCGCCACTTGATCCATTCCTGGAGGATAGGCGTCATCTCACCCACAAGCCAGTTGCAAGCCCAATTTGTCGCTGTTGAGAGACTCGCACCCTTGGATCGAATGCTAAGAGGAAGAATCTCAGGAGGGTAAAGCCAGGGAATGGGGCCCCATGAGTAACCAAAAGCGGCATTGTAAATCATAACGAACAACACGACCAACCGAGGGGTCCACTTGATGTCGAGGAAGAGGAAGTAAGAGATGAGCGATAGTGAGATGGCCATGGCTGTGGCACCAGAAAGAAGGATCTTGCGTCGACCCCAACGATCCACCAGATACCATGGAGGAATTGTAGACATGAGATATGTAAGACTGTTGAAACCAGTCATGAGAACAGCATCATGGCCAACCCAACCAGCAGACTCAAAAACGTAGGGTGCGTAGTATGAGATGACGTTGATGCCGTTAAGCTGGGCGAGCGCTTGAGCGGACATGGCGATGAAAACTCGGGTCTTGTATCGACGGAACATATCTTTGTATGTTCGTTCGCCTTCCTGGCGCTGAAGAAGGACGTTCATCTTGATTTCGCGGTACTCGTCTCGAGCCTTAGGGTCATGAATGTCGCCTCCACCGTACAGGTTAGCAATGACCACCATACCCTCTTCATCATGGTCGTTGTCCAAAAGCCATCTGTAAAAGTTAGTAAGTTACTTCAATCTACACCAAACATGCTCGACTGACCGAGGTGATTCAACAATGACTAAACTGCCGAGTCCAAGGAGAGCACCCATCACACACTGTAATCCGAGAGGGATGCGCCAAGAATAATCGCTCTCAATGAAACCGCAGCCATAATCAACCCAGACAGATGTTGAGTAACCAACGATGTTTCCTGTGAACTCAATACATGCCAGCTTTCCACGGTTGTGGGGAGGTGAGATCTCAGATTGATAAACAGGCACAATAGTCGAAAGCATACCGACACCGAAACCGGCGATAAAACGGCCAGCCATCATCATAGGCATAGAAGTAGCCAGAGTCTGGAGAGCACCTCCAACGAAGAAGATGCAAGATCCGTAGAAGATCGTACGTCGTCGACCAATGATGTCGCCAATGCGACCGACCATTAGGGATGTGATAAATGCACCAATTTCTAAGATAGCAACCATGGTACCAACATATGCCTTGGAAGGGTGGTCAAAGTAATCCATGAAATAAGGTCCACTAGCAATTGGTCAGCCAAAGCATCATGAGTTCACCGGGCATTGAATCCTACGTGATAATTCCTGACATGACACCCTGATCATATCCAAAAAGGAAAACACCAAGTGATACAAAGATACTGGTGAAGTAGCTGGAAAGGTTAGTCTATAACATTGAAAGTGATGAGGATTCATGATCTTACATCAGGGCCTTGCCTGTTAGGCCATGGATTGAACCTGCACGTCCAGCCATGATGGCGCCGAGGATACGTTCCACACGGGAAGGACCGGGGGGGTTGAAGTTAGGAACCTCAATAGCCTCCTTGTTGATAACGGCGGATCGCGACTGAGAATGACCGTAGTGATGTGTATCTTGAATGCGAACTCTCTTTTGGTTGCTGTGCTTGGAATGTCTACGATGAACGTTGGCTAGAAGCTCGTCCTCAACGTCTGAAGAGAGCTGTAAACGAACAGGGTCGTGCTCGTCAGCGAGCTGCTCGCCAATATCACCGGTGTCGGTCCAGGAATCGGATTCGGAGCCAGAGTAAGACGAGCGACGATGAGTTTTGGCGACGTTGGGATGGTGTGGACGGTTATCGTCACTATCGTCGCTGTAGTCACGATCGTGGTCGTTGCGGGACGCGAGCAATGACGTCGCTTGTGAATCCGGGTCTTGGTGTTGTTGATTATCAGGACGAAGGGTCCGCAGAGGAATGTTTGAGGGGAGACGTGAAGACTTTGAGGGAGGAATTTTGGGAAGATGGGGCTGTTAAGCAGCAGCGCCCGTCTGCAGAGAGGTTGAAGGTAAAGGGTACGGAAAGAGAAGGGAGAAAGCCGAGAAACAACGAGGTCATCGGCACCTCGAACGGCCCAGCGATAGACGGAGGGGAATGGGAAAGATGGGGTCGGGTGACCGGGGTGTGGACGGTACGGAATCAGGGTCTATCGGCGTCTATAGCAGGATTCAATCGGTAAAAAAAAATTGACTGGTAAACACAGTACCAGATAGCGATACCTGGCTGAGGCGCGGGTTCAATTGGGCGTGTGAGGTGGGTTCCTAGTCAGTTGAGATACGCTGCTGTATCAGGCCTTGTTCTGGCCCCTGGTTGGCGGTAGCTTAAACTGCGTCACTCGGCAGCATAGATTTGGGAATCAGGTACTTTGGGGTGACTTGGGACAAAGGACTTGTGTGTGAGCTCGCAATGGGGTACAGGCGGAATGCGCGGCAGTGATCGCAAGCAACGCGCTGTGATTGACCCTCTGGCTGAAATGATAGAAGATCTTCAGAAACTGAACAAACTAGACAAGACCAAATTGTCTAGGATGGAGTCGCGACTGGGGAAAAGCTGGAGTGCAGCACGCGGAGGTGAGCTGTAGCTGGGGTTCGTGCAGTAGACGATGGGCAGATGACCACGATTGAGACACGACGAGCTCAAGCGAACAATTGATGCACCAAGTGATAAGTCTCAATAATAGTCAGGCGACAGCAGCAGGGGCAGCGATCACGAAAATGTGTAGGCGATGCGTTGTGGGAAAATGATCGACTTAAGGGTGAGGAAAACGGCGCAAGGATAGGTAAAAAGATGGTAAATGGATGAATCTTGGTAAAGAAGGGGGAATGAAGAAGAAAATGGCTGTTGAAGATGAAGGGCAGCAACTTGAGGGACAGGACAAGTCGACAACTAAAACTCCATGGAGAGACCAAGCAAGGGGACGGCTGCTGGAAAATAGTATGTACGGGAGGTTGCCAGTCAGGGGAGGGCTTTCAGGAGGTCAAAGTCGCGTTTGCCTGGCCTGGGCTGTCAGATTGATGAGGGATCTCTAATTACTGCATTATTGCACTGTACTGGCTGGGCTGGGCTGTCTGTATCTGATCTCCATGCTCGCTACTCTATCTCAGGTACAGTAGCGATTCCACTTTACCCAATCTCTAATCTTGCTTGAATGCATGATCATCAGTCAGTTCACTCTATTGAGCTTCAATTTCTACCTTTTTTATCAGGGGCAATAATGTCTCATCTTTCCCAGCCTCAAACTCTGAAATTCAACGGTCTCGCAATGCATTCACATGTTCCTAGTTTGTCGACTGAATAATTTAAGGTATCTCATCTCCACGTTCACAAGCTTGAAACGGGCACTTCTCCACGGGTTATACTATAGGCGCTCGGGGCAAGCTTCCCGTCCATTGTATCCGTAGGTCATTTGGAACTATCATGAAGTGTGGGGTGCGCCGAACGCGTTGTAGAGCCAAGAGAGCCATAGTGGGGGTTCCAAAGTAGCTTATTCCATAAAAGCCGCTGTAATCCTGTTGATACATCGAGAACACAAAGAACAATGCCACTCTGAGAAGATCTCTTTCCAGCTGAGACAAGTCAGATGAAGCGCTGAAGATCCGACTCGTAACCGCAGTCAAGGCAGTGCAAGTATAGCCAGTCATATGCCTCGTTGCCCGTTCAGTTGGGACTCAGGTGTGACTGTGAGTGTAACTGTAGCCAGGAAATATGCAGGTTCCAGTAATTCCCTCCTGACAAGGCATGCCTTTCAAGCGGTTCGCTTTTGTCCTCATCTGTATTGTATGGATGTTTATTGAACAGGTGAGCCATTGGCTGCCCTGTCTTCTTTTCTCAGTCAAGTTTCTGTCATGAGTCTTCAAGAGAGATCACAGCAAGCTCCAAAATTCCAAATCAACGTTTCTTCGACCAAGGTCCAGTTAATTTGCTGGTGTTTCCCCACGAATTCGGTGTTCACGAGGCTACCTATTCTCTCCACAACCTAAGTAACCCCCAGACTTTTATAACAGTCATTACAACCAGATGTACTCTTCAAGTACTTCGTCCTCCACTCCCAAGACACGCTACCGCAAAGAGGGAAGAGCAAAACCTCAAACTCGTTCAAGTTCCACTCACACAATCAACAGTCCAGGGTAAATTCAGGATCGCGCAGTGTTTTGATCTTCCGCCTATCGTCCTCTCGAAATAATGATATTTGGCGGGTCTGGTTGACTCGTGTGGAGCCAATTACATCATTGGTCCCAAATATGGACTCCTCTGGGATTGGGCAAGATCTGTATTGATATTGTCAAATATGACATGTTCACCTCTACAGACGCCTTAAAGATATGTTGACTTAATATCAGGATACAAATTTAATAATCGAAAATCATTGACGACCTTGGGTTTAAAATGACAATACTTATCAGGGAGTTTATGCATCGAACCTCCACAGTGGGCCGTGCTATCATAACAACTAGGGTGTAGCCAGGTTGAAAGATTAAAACATGGCGATCTGATGTTGACCGACCCTTTGAAAACAAGTTGTCAGACCTTCGAATTACATTGGTCCGCTTGTTCTGATCGCGTGATTTTATGTCAGGGTCCAGCTTCTTGTCAGATGAGATGATGGTTCGCAGCACTCATGCACATCGTGCAATGTTCATAATTATACGCACTGGTCAAGAATGCAAAAGGAATGACTAAGGAGTCAAACAAATTGTTTTAGCGATCATCTCTGTATTTACATACTTGAAGCCACAATTCCTGGTAAGTGAAGCTCTTACTAAACTTTTAATAGCGTCATGGGAAAAGGCTTTGTGAAGTTGATATGGATAGCCTATGGGGTTCAAGTTGCATATCGCAGAGGATACATTGTCATCAGAACTAATGGATTTCATCTTACTGGGTTGCTATTACGACGAATGAAATATAAGATACCAGCTCAAGTGGTGTACACAGCAAGCTTCAATTCAAATCGCAGACTCAGCCATACGTCGTATCAGCAACTAAGGTGAGAGTGTGATAAGTGAAGGGAGCTTCATTCATAATTATGAGGATCTCCCAATCACAGTCAATGGGTGATAAAACCATGTATTCTATTTCTCTCTAGCGATATCAGAAACTCAAAAATATAACCCCTACCAGGTTGCCCATATGCACACATTCCCTTGCGGTATCTCATATACAGCAATCTGATACATGTTAGCAGGCAAGGCACGAGTACAGAATACCGTGGGCGTCTCACTATACATATGTTTCCTTATCGTAAGTTGTTTTACAGGGACTATCTCCATTGTCTCCGTTTGTTTAAACAGCCCTCTTAGGCAGCCTGTGGCTTCAGCAGTCAAACTCAATATGCTTCAGCTGCCTCAATTACAGCCTGAGCCCAGTGGTTCAAATACAAGCTGGAATTCTTTGTTACGTGTTCTCCATCTTTCCTTATGGAGCAGTCTTCACTCTAGCTTTCAATTGGGACAGGAAAGATGGCATGCAGTGGGATGCTGTTCATTATGGACTTGATGGTTTCGACCGGACGTCTTCCGAATACACTTTAGTCTGATTCTTATTCATATGTATCCTTGGTGTTAGTGTTTGTTACATTCTGATATTTATTTCTTTACATGATACCTTCAAGCATTTGTTGTCGAGAGACTGAGGTGAAGAATATCTGACTCTTCATAAACAACAACCCACCCAGGCTAACGAATATCTCGGGGTATAGTATACATCGGATTTAACAGATACCTCTTTTAATTGGCCACCAGTCGTGGTTCAAAGTCTCGAAGATGTTCGTCCTTACATTATAGCAACCAGACACGATGATGTTTTGACAAGTAGATAATATCTAACCTGCCGTTACATCAGATCAGCATGTAACTCGGCGGCTCTACACTGCTAAAAAAATGTTGGTTACTGAAGTCTCTGTGATAAATCACGACGGTATGTTTAATCATCCTACTAAGTCTTACTTGAATGCGATCATGAGGCGGGCGGAAGTTCGCTGTTGATTGTGCTATTTCCATTTCCACAAGATAATATATGAAGACAGGCATTTGCCTCTAATAATACTCTAAGAAATAAATAAATAGAAATACAGAATGAGTATCTACCGTTAGACTTGGTGTCGAGTGTCATTTCTGGGAATGAACCTCATTTCGCTTCAACTACCAAAAGATGCCTCATTCTTTAGGGTTTATGAGCACCGAGGCTCATCACACGCGAGAGTAGAGAGCAAGCAAAGGAATTACTGAGATCTAAATAGATATATATGTCATCCGCTTCTCAGCCTTCGGCTTGTGTGTCGTTGTATCCCTCTGGGTTAACACACTTCAACTGAGACTCGGAAGTCTTGAGGCTACCTAACGCCTCATATGGCTATACCTATAGATGCAGCCCCGGCCTCAGTTCCTTTACAAGTTTAGTAGGCGCAACTATTTGATGGGGAGCATATGAGAACTGGGCAATGGTTTTTGTAGGTCTTTTCGTAGTAGTGGAACAAGCGATATATGATTACTTTCTGGCATATGCCAAGGGCCAACTACGTGGTGAGTTAATTCTGAGGTGACTTAAGTTCAAATTTCTAGTTTCATGTATTGGGTGAAAGCAAAGTCTGCCACTGTCTTCTTCAATTAACTTATTAATGTAGAATGCCTTTTAAGTCTGATCATCTACGATTGCAGTGACAGATGCAACAGTTTCAAGAAAAGCCTTAGCCTATAAGCATTATCGCCTACCTCAAGGCATTGGAATCCATAAAAGAAATAAGTTCATATTGCCATAGTGGTATACTGCTCAATTTAGAGTGGTTACAAACCTCAAGCAATTGTAGTGGGTGACCCAATTAAATCTTCAACTTTCACATTTCCACAAATGTATGGAGTAAAGAATGGCTTGTTCCTTCAACTGCCTATGAACATGGGAGATACTAGCCAACTCGAATCAATAGTCGCCACAGCACTGATTTAACATCCTGAATTCAACTCAATATCAATTATAACTCTAAGTTATCTGCAGACATGTCACCCAAAGAAGTCCCCAAGGTGACATAACCAACAAGCCCAGCGCCCATCATTCATGACCCTATATGTTCATTAAAAAAGAAGAATATCTAATAGTACCCTAGAGGCCACTAGAAGTAATACAAGGGGGTGGCCTCTCATCTCATCACATTTTATCTCATCACTCATTGCTCACGTAACTGATTCGTCCCCAAACCCACAACCTCGAACATTATGGGGATGATAGCCACCGCAAACCAAGCAATGCCTGGCACAAGTTAGCAAACCATTTCTCTAACCACGAAAGGCTTCGGAAACTTACCAGTATAAACGACGAGCTTGGTTACAACCTCGACGTCGTATCGCACACGGGGCTTGATCAATTGTGAGAACATCTCCTTTTCTCCCAATCCGTCCTCAGCGCCTGTAACAAAAATCTGAACCCGGTCATCGTCGGCTGCTGGTGTGGTCACGACCTCGCCAGTTCCCATCATCTGCTCAAACTCAACAATACGGTTGGCCTGAGCCCCAGAGGCCTGGGCTCCTTTTCCAGAATAGTCTTCATGAGGGGTCTGCAGCTCCAGATTGCTGGACTTGCTCTTCAGGCTATGGTTACTGCTGACGCTCTCGCGTCGTTTGCGCTCTCTATACGCCAAAGTCTCGTACGCATCTGCGGCACTCTGAGGACCAATCGACACGGAGCGGCCTCTGGTCGTAGGGTTTCGAATACTCTCGACCATTCGCGGGAAGTCGGAGGGCGAAGGGAACAGAGTGTCGATACGAGAGCCTGTTGGCACAGTCTTGTACTTGCTAGCAGGAGTGAAGAATCGTCGAGGCATATTCACGCCAATCTGCTCAAAAATTCGAAATAAATGAGGTAACAGCTTAAGCAGGAGGGGCTTCATCGTCTCGCGCCATGCGAACACAACAAGAACGCCGAACACAATTCTAGCCACGTTGGCAGTCAATCCCAAGTGAGTAATATCCACAGATCCTCCGCCATGCGCATGAGTCTCCCATGGATCGAGCGCAATCTTTCCGTACGTCCAAGTACCAAACTCGAGTCCAATGACAACGCCAGCAAACGCAACACTGTCATCATAGCAGGGGCAATCATCTGCCGGTTCGGGGTGGATGCGCACAAGAACAAGAATAATTAAGGCGGCTACTAGAGGTGCAAGCCATGAACTCGAGTGCATGTATTCATCCAGAGGAGGCCCGTAGTAGAATTCAAGAAGAGAAATAGCAGCACCCATGATAGATCCAACAATCACGTCGAGGAAGCCATGCATGCCACAGTACAGGCGCCCAAATATGATCGAAGCAGCGTAGAAGTATGAAAGGCATTCGAGGGCCAACTTGGTGGTTGGAGCAAGTGTATTATCGGGACTGTGCAGTATCAGGAGCGCATAAACGGCGACAGAGACAGCATTGGCGCTGTGGGTCGAAGGGAAACCGTATTCGAGGGCCGCAGAACCAGACATTGTGATTCGGTGCAGAGGAGGTGAAAGTGGTCGGGGAAGAGAGTAAAAGTCCTTGATAAAGCCCGTCCAAAAGACACCAAGCGCAAGAATATGAACGAGTCTATACAACGAGGCATGTTAGTACCCGTCAAATCATACAACCACAACATGCAATCCGAGATCTGCTACTGTAAAGGCAGCACATAATTATGCGGCGCAGCGAAGCGCATGTAGGCAACGGAATATCGTGTGACTTACCCCTTGCCAAAAGCAGCATAACCACACCAGAAGCAGATGGGCAATCCGATCATAAAGAAGGTATGAGTTCCGAGGTTGGCAGTAATGGCAAAGTAACTATCGAGAGCTGGAGTTCGTAACTTCTCCTGCATCCAGGCAAGGTAAGGAGTCTCCCAACGAATCAGGGGCAGCATCTGCTGGCGCAGATTGTACCGCCATTTCGGCAGGGCGCGCTTGTCTGCGAGAAGGGCAATCAGCAAAGCGCGCGAGGCGAGAGAGGGCGTTGCGAAGGCGTACAGTGATCGAGACTTCTCAGTCCTGCATCGGGAACGTCGTCGCCTTTGGCAGAGCCGTTTGCCGTGGGCAGAACCGTTGTGGTCGTTGTGGTAGCGGGAATGTTGGCGCTCAATGGCGGGGCATCGCGTTGAGGGTTGCTCATGGTTTTGCGGCGGAGTGAGGTAAGATAAGGCGTACGTCAATGGCGACGAGAACGAGATGGAAGACAACGACGACGAAACATTGGAGTCGATAGAACGACCCGAGAAAGAACGTCGTGAGCCTGAGTGCCGCCTTGGGTTTCAATGGACAAAAGCCCTGCTGAGAATGTAGTTGTAATGTAGTAGTTTAACTGGAATAGTTAGCCAGCAATGGAAGCGGCGGGAGTCTGATGAAGTGGAGTTTTGCACTATGTTACATGAACTGAACCAGCAAAGGATCGAGGTTCAAATGTAAGAGGCAGGTAGTCAGCAGTTTGGATATGCATCCAGTAAAGTGTAGTAATGGTCAATTGACCCTTGTCTTGAGAGGGTAGGGTCAGATTAGGTAGTTATTTGTCTACCGTCATCTTATTGTTTAACTCTTCATCATTCGTAGGGCTCTCCATTTGGCTTCAACCCTTGGCACTTCCAGAGGACACCAAGACAAAGCCGAGGAACCCACACAGAATCAGGCTCTGGTGTATGGATCGGTTACCTTGCTAGGTTAAAGCTCGCCTTCACTCCCCTGTTGATCTCCCAGAAGCGAAACTCATCATGAGAACTTATGAGGTGCACTAATAAGAAAGTCATTCCTTCATCAGCCAGTAGTTTTAGGTCTTCATACTGTAGGTATTTTTAAAGGACAACATAGGCGTGTTCTTGCAGGAAAGTTTTCTTTGGCGCAAAGCAACTGTTGGAGCAATATCCTCCATAGCATGTGCCCAGCCAGGAACCGATCCTTTGGCCAGGGGTTGGCGGTGTCTGGGGGCTAGTTAGAATTTAAACAGTGTGATAATGACATCGGTGCTGCAGGGAAGGTTGTCTAATTTTTAAGCATGCAGTTGGGAAGTCGAAAGAAATTGACTTTAGGAACAAGAGAAGCTTTCAACATGGCAATAATAAAGATAAACTTCAAAATATATTAATATCTGGAAATATAGTTAAAGTTCCATAGATATTTATCATTTTTTTTGGGGGGGGAAATGGCCTACTGGTCTCCATCTAAGTAGATATTTACAGACAACTTCAAATTTCATCACCACATCAACTTACCACCCACTATCTATTCCGCCTCGCACATCCTGACTCCACCTGACTCTAACGCTGCTCATGGCCTTCTCTCTCCGCGGAAAACATGCTATCGTGGTCGGAGGCACCGGCACGCTGGGCTTCCGCATCGCGACCGCGCTTGCAGAGCGTGGCTCTGTTGTCACCATTATGAGTCGCAATGCCGCTGATGAGCGTCCAGCCCTCGAACCCAGACTCAAACCCTTTGAGCCGCTGCCATACGAGGAGGCGTTTGACGGTGGTAGGCGCCCGCGTGAGCACCAGTTCAGACGTCTGGATGTTCAAAGAGTAGACATTTTCAAGGGCCTCTTTCCCAATCTTGGTCCCGTCGATGTCCTGGTCAACTGTATTGGTATTTCTCAAGCGGCAGCTCTGAAGAGAACCCCAGAAGAGGAGATTCAGAGGATCCTCAACCTCAACCTCCGGGCAACAATCCTTGCCTCCAAATATGCCAAATTGACCAACCATGGTGTGTCATGTCAGGGATTCACATTTATTCAAACGTATTCTCATACGAGCTCATAGGGTGCATCCTCAATGTCTCAAGTCTTATGGCTACCAAAATGGGAGCCGGCGCTACAGTATATGCCGCTTCAAAGGCTGGCGTCGTTGGTACGTTCATGATATATCCCTAATTTTATGCTACATGAACCCCGCATTATTATACATACCAAAAGAACCTGCTGACTCCGTATCTTCATTCGCAGCTTTCACCCGTGCCCTAGCCCTTGAGTATAAAAGTCGCTCGATTCGCGTCAACGCGTTGCTACCGGGTTGGATACAGAGTCCAATGTGGAATGGTAAGGCTCCTTTCCTGCGCTTTTAAGCACATCTATGGCGCTTGCCACCCTTGCGAAGAAAAAGCCCATGCTAATGTACAATGCCCCCTTTTAGAACTTAATGAGGCTGCCCGAGAGACTTACCTCAGGCAGTGCCCCTTGGGTCGTTTGGGAACGCCCGATGAAGTAGCCGACGCGGCCATGTTTCTGATAACCAACCGTTTTGCAAACAATTGCGTCCTGAACCTCGATGGTGGCTTAAGCGCCAACTAGTAGGCCCTGGGTCCGAGGATATACGCAATGCCCTTTCAGCTCCTTGAATCACTCATCAGTCGTCAATGATGATCGCGCCACCAGCTTGGCTTTCGACTTCGTCCACGTCCACAACTTCGGTTTCTGAGTCGGTGATCTTGAGCTTTTTGAGAGGTGGTTCACCGTCCTCTCCATGTGATCTCTTCACACCCTTGGGCTCGGCAATAGCGGTCTGTTCGTTATTAAGCTCACCCTTGCCATTCGCTCCGACTGGCTGGGGCTGCTTTAGTCGGCGTGGAATCTTAGGATTCTCTGAAAATGTAGCCTTTACAGGTTTCTCGTCTTCTTTTAATGTACTATAGAGTGTAAGCCTAGTTCCACAATAGCAGAAATGAAGACAAACCCTTCTTGGACATTAATGACCACGTTCACGAATGTGTCTTCATCGTCCTGGTCGATGATAGTCAAGAAAGAGTCCTTCTTGATACCTGATGATTATGTCAGTTTTGTCCGAGCAGTGTATTCATTAATTCAAGAGGATCTTACCCAGGTCTCCCAGCTTCTTTGGTAGATTTTCGTCGTCGCCGTCTTCGAAGCATTCAACCAAAGTGCCTATGTCATTGTTGACAACAAATTCCTTGCTTTCAAATCCTAGTTTTGATTTGACGATATCATCGACGAGATGCTTGAGTGTTGCACGAGACAGATCTGCAACAATGCTAGTGAAGTAAACACTACACACAGGGCATTCGGGATTTGGCTCTCGAGACCTGTCTGGAGCCAGAAGTCGAGCTGGGGCAAAGGGTGTCAAAAAGACCTCCTTAGACTGTGCATATTCCCCTTTCAAAATCTTAAAAGACTGCAGGACACAGAGGCCAGCGACGATGGCATTTGTCGTAGCAATAGCGGGAATAATATTACCTGCCATCTGTTTGGTATCAAACCGGGACTTCTTGTCAATTCCAAAAATCGTTGAGCGGATGTTGGCACTTGCTGTCACAAAGTCGAGGGTATCAATGTCATCCTTGTCGAACGTGATCGTTGGTTCGGGGTCTTCGGGCGCTTTCTTCTTCTTGAGCTCAAGAATTCGTTTACTCAGGCGGTCAAGGCTGTCGTTGAAGACCACTAGACTCTCGTTTAGAGACCAAACCCGCTGATCGTCATATAGAATCGTGTCCTTATTAACAAAAGCCTCATCCGCTTGCGCGAGAACAGTCTCGTATTGAAGAGGCTCGGGAGCTCGTCGTGAAGTCCACATGCCCTCCACAGAGCGTAATCTTTCAATGTCGGCATTGAAAACCTTATCGAATAGCATCTGAGGGAATTTGGATGTGCCAGTGGCATCCCGAATCTTCTTGAGAGCCTCGGACTCTTTTTTCAACTCTTCAATCTCCTTGGCTACCTGTTGTCAGTATGTGACGCTCCTCAGCGCGACATCTCACTTACCATTGTCAGCGTCAGTAGAGTGGTCAAACGCAGCTTGATCTTCGCTCGTGCCAAATATCTCACTAATTATTGGTCAGTGAAATTTCACATGCCGCTATCTACATGCATACTTAAGTAGATAACTTTTGCCCCAAACGATGCAGTGGATGGGTTGACTGGGGGTGCTTCGAATTGTGCACACGGGAAATGACTTGGGCGCTTCTTTGGGAGTGCAGTCATAACATGCGGTAACGCCCTTCTTGATAACCTGCACCTGACCATTAAACCCAGTGGTACCACTCTCGATTAGTGGTACATCAGCTGCCAGACACATCTTATTAACATGTCTGCGCGCTTCGAGGTTGTCCAGAGCATTGAAAGCAATGCGGAATTGCTGAAACCAAGCCACAGTAAACCCGTCGTCCTTGATGTTGGCGTGGTGTGCGACAATTTTGACATTGGGGTTGAACCGTTGTGCTGCCTCCTTAGCTACCTACGCATTCGTTAGTATGACCAACCTCCACATTCCGCAGAATGACGCACTAGAGCCTTTGACTTTTTGATGTGTTCATAGCGGAAAAGAAATTGACGGTTCAGGTTCGAAAGGTCGATGGTGTCGAGGTCGACAATGTGGATCTCGCCAAAGCCTGTGAGGACGAGGTTCTTGAGTAACTCGCAACCAATTCCGCCAGCGCCAACCATGAGCACACGAGCCTGTGCGATTCAAGTTAGTACTCTAACATTGATAAGAACCGGTCGAGGACTATCGCCATGTCGCATTGCATACAATCCAACCCTGAATATATCGCTCCTGGACATCGAATCGCGTCGCATTCTGAGGCGAGTTCAAGGCGCAGAGGCGATCTTGTTTCCAGGCATACGAAACGTACCTGCTTAACAGAGGTATTGAGTGATGCGCCCAAAGACTGCTGGTTGTGTCGGTCACGCGTCATTGTGGGCGTGCGTTTTTGAGGCGCGTGCTCGGAGGATACATTATGTTGCTGCTGCTGTTGTTTTGTCTGTGTTTGTGGTTGCTGCGTAGATACTGAAGCTACAGCTGAAGCTGGAGCAGCAGCCGCATCCTGTGTCTGTGCGGGAGCCTGATCGGTGTTTGTCGCATTCATCGTCATAGTAATCGCTTAGCAAATGCGGAAACAGGATCGAAAGAAAGAAATAGCCCGATCCAAGGGCTGCTCATAAGTTCGAGTTGGTGCGCTTGGTGGCCAAGAATGTCGCGATCAGTTGAAGGTGGGAGGCAGAATAGGATGTTAGTGATGAGAGAGCTAAGATAGAGCACCCAGCAGGAGAGCAGGGTTTCAGGGTGACCAATCAGACGAGCCTATCACGGTAAATCGAGCTTCTAAAGCTGGGAATTGTTTGATGGCTTCCATCCAGGCTTATGATTGGGCTCCACCGGGCTGTCAGCGAGTACTGGAGGTTTGACTCAGCAGCACTCCAACCTTTTTTTTTTTTTAGTTGTTGGGTTGGATGAAATGGTGACGTGCAGGACCACATGCAAGGACAATAAGGGACTATCTAACGTTAAGGGGCATCGCAACCAAAGGACGACCATAAGTCATTCCTCTAAGTGAATACTATGTCAATTAGTTACTTCCAGGTGCATGCTTCTGTTGCATGGCCACCTCATCATCCAATGACTTTCTTTGCCGTGTTTCAGCCATGACAAGCTCCAGCAAACACCCTGAGTAATCGGTACAACAGCAGTAAAAACGGGCTGAGTGACCCCGGTGCCACCCCAAGAAAAAAAATTAAGGGATCTGAATACTCGAGTTGACTTTTGAAAGCCTACCTAGACTGAATCATACAAAGAAAACTGCCCTCATTGTCATTCTTTGAAATACTTTTGCATTCGCACTCTCTCCTTTTCGTCGAATTTTTCATTCACCACTCACTTGGAAGAATCAGCATTTGTAAAAATGTCTGACGACGAGGTTGACGCCGAACTTTTGGAACTTCTCCGCCATCATCTTCAGGGGAAGATTGATATCCAGGAGGAGCCCGAGACAGGCGTTCTAGAGAGCGCTGAATATGTCTATGACAGCTGCATTGATGTTGCCGTTGATATGCGTGCCTCGAAAAAGGCAGCAGAGAACATTTACAAGCAAATGCAAGAGAAGAGTTACTCAACTGCCACTTGGTCAGAGCACGAGCTTCACCCCAAAGCTAAGGACGAGGCTACTGTCAATTTCATCTTTACTATGGATTTGCTAAACTTTTCTTTCTGGTCTGACCTGCCTGATGACGAGCGCTTTGCCATTGAGTATCGTGGACAAAGATGGACTGGTTATTGGAGTTTAGTGGCAGCTCTTCAACGAGCACTTGATGAAGGTTGGTAGCCATTTTTCTCGATCGCTTGCATAAAAAACTAACAGTTTTTCTCGCTGAAAGACATTCCTATTACGGATCCCCTTTATTGGCAAAACGAAGGAGAATGCAACCTTGAGTCCCTCAAACATGTCTTTAGGTCATGCACAGAAGAGGAAATTCCCCTACTGGAGGAACGCCTACACTGTCTCCGAGAAGCCGGTCAAGTTCTCTCTAAAGTAAGCCAGGACAACAAAATTCTCGAACATAATCATAAGTACTTATCACATATCTAGCACTACGATGGCTCTGTAGCAGAGCTCGTTTACGCAGCTGACGGTTCTGCAGCACGCCTGGTAAACTTGCTGGCGCAGGACTTTGACTGCTTTCGTGATGAGCATCGTTTCGAGGACGGCAAAATGATTCGCCTGATGAAAAGAGCACAGATTCTTGTTGCTGATCTCTGGGCATGCTTCAATGGCGAATCATACGGTGAATTTCGCGACATCGACAAGATCACAATGTTTGCCGACTATCGTATCCCTCAGATCCTGATGACTATGGGTGCTTTGTATTGTTCTCCGGCTGTTGCAGCAGCCATCAAGGACAAGAAGATGATAGAGAGTGGGTGTTCATGGGAACTACAAATACGAGGTCAGTCATTCAAGCTGAGTCTCAATCTTCCAGGTACTGAACAAACTAGCTTGCAGTATTTGGTGTGTCGAGCTGATTCGACGAGAGATTCTGCGCCAGCACCCTGACGCCTATGTCAATGCTATCCTAATAGACTTTTTCCTCTATGACAGCATGAAAGAACTAGAAGCGGCCGGGAAGGAACCTATTCCCCATCATCGGACAAGGAGTATCTGGTACTAGACAAAGGCCGCAAGGCCTGTTACTTTCTAGATTTTGATGTGTTTGCAGTGGAGTTTAGATGCATAGATTTTTCTTTCAAAGGGTTCTTTATGAGCTTATAGAACAGTTGACGCAGAAATTAAGCCACATCGGCAAGGAAATATCATTCTCCCAAACGCCTTGCTCCGCACAAATACCTGGGGGGCCGAACAACATACCAAGGCAAATCAAGCCCCTACTGCAGTTGAGTTGAGGATCTCATCCATGTGAGCCGTTTCGATCGTGCCGTTGCCCTTGCTTTCTTCCTTGAGAAGAACAGCGAGAACCTCCACTGGAGGGTTGAGGCCCAGGCGTTCAGCTCGCTTCCAGCGCTTCATGCGAGGCATACCGATACAGGGCTATGAGGGTTAGTTCCAGCACATCCAGGATGAAGATCAAGCTGACTTACGCCATATTGTGAGCTGACATCAAAATATCGAAGGACTTTCTCACTCAGGGATACCCCTTGCTGGTGCAATCGTGGGGTAGTCCATTGGTCTTCAATGGATTTCCAGTACTTCTTGATTTGCGCATCTGTGATTTTCTCTGCTCGCAGCTCCAACTCAGATTTCTCAGGGACAGGGACCGCCTCAAGCTCTGTCTCAGCCTCAACTTCCTCCTGCTTGTCAACCTCTACAGGCTCAGCGTAGTTAACAACGATATCTTCTACCTCGCGTTGTTTAACATGCTGGCTGGGATCGACCTTTGTGATAGAGGCAGAGATGGCAGACTTCTTGGCGTTTTTGGGGCCTGGCTTTGTGACTTTGTTTGAGAAACTCAGAGTAGACTGTCCCTTAGCAGGCGGGCCCCTGCTACGAGTACCGGCAGCGGATCGTCGAGTTGTGGGCATAGTGGGCTCAGTTGCTGAAGCAAGATAGCGCTGTTGAGTATTGGGAATGACAATTGGTGATGTCTAAGTGAAATCGATAAGAATATGATCAGATGCTAACTGGTAGAGAAAGAAAAGGCACAGTAGAGCTAATGTTGAACGTTGAAGAAACGTGTGCTTTATTGGATTGATGGTGAATAAAGTGAAAGATCGATAATGAACCACAAGTGCAGGGTCAGCGACAAGGTTGGCTGGCTCTAACAGGAAGGCTGGAAGGGCAGACGCATGACGTGCAAGCCTTAACATTGGCAGGACAACGCGAACTTAAGCGCGAGATCACGTGCGTTATGTCATACTCCTTAATGAAAACGGTCCATAAATACCTATATCATAATTTGGTTGGGTTTCATGGTAAAGAAAGAATTCTTTTATTGCAGATTCTCTCAATTAACAGTAGTATCGATTTACTTGGCTAATGTTGCCTGTATTCTCTAGGTATTCTTTTCAGTTTTGGATTTCATTACGAGATACCTGTTATATTTGGTGGCGGCAGCGCAGAAATCACAGTATATGCTCGTGGTCAAGGGAAAAAGTATGAAAGTCGGCCCTGATTGTTGTCAAGTCTAGTCCCTTTCAATGCTAAGACCAACTCGTCGCTCATGATATAGAGCTCAGCATGCAAAACCATTATGATCAACCACCAGTAGCCTCTCGGTAGAACGAAAGGCTCCTGTTTGCACCAGCGGTGCAGAACATTTCGCTTCTGACTGTCTTCGGTAGCCATTTCACTGACCACAGAGCTTTGTCCGTCTCGCTATGTGTTGCCACACATGCGCTTCGCTCAATTGACCATACCTTGACCTTTCCATCCATTGATCCACTCAACAGGTACTCACCAGTGTCGCTCCAATCGAGTGACGTGATCCATGAAGAATGTCCAGTCAAGTTCCCAACATGTTCTCCATGCTTCATGTCGTAGATTGCGATGATCCCAGCGTCACCTGCTGCGGCAAGGCGAGTGTTACCAGGAGAAAAGGCGACTGATCGTACAGGCTTTGCAAGGCCTAATGGTGTCAGAAAATGTATGAAGAAGATGTGCCCGGATACTTACCAGATAGTGAGTACAGGACTCTCCCTGTATCATTGTTGAAAATGTAGACAGATCCATTCTGATGTCCGCTCGCGGTATATTTTCCATCTCGGCTCAAGTCCACTGACATGCCAAAGCTACCTGACCCAGTACTTCCAGTTTCGTACTCGCGAATCTTGGGCTTCTTCTCGTCCACAACGTCCCAGACATTGACTCGGCCATCGTTGGTAGTAGTGGCCAAGTAAGATCCATCTTCACTTAACGCCATGGCCCAGGCCTCGCCCGGCTTGGATGAGGGCCCTGTGATCTCCCCATTCAAGCTCCATTCGCCAGTGTCGTTGTCGACTTTCCAAATTTTTACTTCGCCCCCGAATCCGGCGCTCGCAGCGACGTTGCCGTTCCGTGAGGTACACACGTGATGGCATCCCAACTTGTGGGCATCTGAGATGGACTGCTTGAGCGGAAATGAAGAATCAGTTGTGTCATGAATGTGCAATGTAGAAGATCCACTGCCTGATATCACAGCCTTGGGTGTAGTCGCAATAGAGAAGATGTCGGTGATGTGGGCTATGCACTTTCAGTAAGCTCATCGTTCAAGCTCTGACTTTATTCATTCACCCCGCGGCGGGGAGGTCAAGCTCACCATTATCCACGGTATGCGTGGTCAAGTATTGTTTCGACTGTTAAAATCAGTTACTTTCTATAGTTGGTACCTCGATCAGACTTACCATCTCTCCCGCCTCAGACCAAATTCTGGGCTTTCCTCGATATTTATTATGACGTGGTGTATGAATGAAAGTGCGTGACTAGGTAGGATTGAACTGCGGATGGATGCCAGAGGCTTTGGTGGGGCATCAGAGGGTCATATATGCAAAGCTCCAGAACCAAGGGGAAACATTCAATATGTATTGATGATATATACGAGATTTCCTCCAATATTGGAAAATTACCGAGTTTTACTAATACAGAGAATATTACCTATCGAACAAGCTACTTTACGAGAACATTGTATACTTGAGTTGTAATAAGTTTTTTTCTTACCGGTTAGATTTATAGTTGCTAGAACACAGCCGTAATTGTCTTTAAACTTTTTATTGTTCATATTCATACAAGGCTCAAACAAGCCAAAACGCCCATGGTATGCATGATCCCGTGGTGACTCTACAGACTCTTGTTACAGTTGTGAAATATCAATGCCCTATATCCTTTCCTTTTTAGATTGACCTATCATGAGGATAGTCCTGGCGCCAAATTTGCCTCATCTCTGTAATATGTTAGAATGTATTCTTGTCATGATATACAGGGGGTATAATAATATACCTTCTAGGCAAGTTTGACATAATCGGTGTGTACGCTTGGGTTGCCCACATCCGGGACATTTGCACAAATTGTTCACATCTTTCAGCGCCTTGCCCGCCATTTGCCTGTGTCGCTTTCTTGAATGAGAGACCTTGTTCTTAGGTACAGCTCGTAGCACAGACTCCCAGATATCATCGATGGTGGGGAGATTTAGGGAAATGCCGGGGATCGCAATGGACAATGAAGGGAAGAGTTTCTGAGTGAACTGGCGAAAGGACACTGCAGATAGCAGAGTCGGAGAAGGTATCCGAGGTAGGAGTGCGGCAGCCATCTTGACAAATAGGCGTAACTCGAATTAAGATAATGAAGGATATATCATATGTTGGAGGTCCAGTCCGAGTCGATGTTGCAAGGCGGCCGACAGAGAATCAGAGTCGACACAAATTGAATGGATCAATATCCAAATACTTCGATAGTAAGTGGCTGGTCCCTAGCAGGGCAAAGGCGTCGATGAGTTGTCGGGCTCGAATCGGGGTCGCAATGATCAAAATGCGCAAGGCTTCAAATTCCAGCTCAAAAGTCTGATGGCCTATCTCAAAGTGCCGTCAGCCAATCATCAGCTAACTGACGCACTGACCTAAACGGGCCAATGAGGGGCTCCAAACGCGCTTTCCCCCTTTCTTTGGGACCCTGGACCTCCCTGACACCTCCCTTCCAGTAGGGAAATTGTTTGCTAAGGTGGCAGGAGCAGCCCAGCGCCCAAAAAGTTCCCCCCTAGCATTGTGTTTCTACGCCGCCTCTCCTAAACCTCCAACTCCCAGCTTTGCTACATCTTCAGGCGTCACTTTGACCTTGCCAACTGTTCACGCTCGTGTTGCCCTTAGTTGCCTCGAGTCCAGTCCTTCTTTCTTGGAATATTCACAACATTCCCAAGCTTCAAACTCCTACCTTCACTCGCTGCTTTAGTTGAACAACTGTCCAAATAATTCAAGATGGCCGCTGCTCCTCCCAACACCATTTATCCCCAGAGCCATGTCGGTTTCGACAGCATCACTTCTCAGATTGAGAAGAAGCTCTTGAAGCGTGGTTTCCAGTTCAATGTCATCTGCGTCGGTGAGTGACAACTCCGGTCCCAATTGCGTTTATGGTTCAACTGTCATGGTGTGATAGCATGAAATCCGACTGTCGGGATGCAATGAAGTTCTCTTACTAACTCATCTTGCATATTGTAGGTCAAACCGGTATGGGCAAGTCGACGCTCATCAACACTATCTTCGCTTCCCACCTGATCGACTCCAAGGGTCGCTTCCAGCCCGACGAGCCTATCCGCCAGACCACCGAGATCCAGGCTGTTTCTCACAACATTGAGGAAAACGGTGTCCGACTTAGGCTCAACATTGTCGATACTCCTGGTTACGGTGATCTTGTCAACAACGACCGCTGTTGGGACCCCATTGTGAAGTACATCAAGGATCAACACTCCGCGTACTTGCGCAAGGAGCTCACTGCACAGCGAGAGCGTTACATCCAGGATACCCGTATCCACTGTTGTCTCTTCTTCATCCAGCCATCAGGCCACTCTCTTAAGCCCATTGATATTGTCGTCCTGAAGAAGCTGTCCGATGTTGTTAACGTGGTGCCTGTCATTGCGAAGGCCGACACCCTGACTGTTGAGGAGCGCCAGGAGTTCAAGGAGCGCATCAAGGAGGAATTCGCTTTCCACAACCTCAAGATGTACCCCTACGATAATGAAGAATTCGATGATGAGGAGCGAGCTCTGAACGGTCAAATCAAGGTTTGTTTATGACTCGAACTCAATCAGATTGCGCACATGCTAACGCATACAAGAATCTTGTCCCCTTCGCTGTTGTCGGATCCGAGAAGTCGATCATCGTCAACGGTAAACAGGTCCGTGGTCGCCAGAACCGATGGGGTGTTATCAATGTCGAGGACGAAACTCACTGCGAATTCGTCTACCTCCGAGACTTCCTTCTCCGAACCCACCTCCAGGACCTTATCGAGACCACCTCTCAGATCCATTACGAGACCTTCCGTGCCAAGCAACTGCTGGCTCTGAAAGAGAGCAGTGCTCATGGTGGTGCTAGCAGCCGACCCATCAGCCCTGCTGCTGACCGCGAGCTGAGCCGAAACTCGCAACGAATGACGATGAACGGCTACTAGGCTGTCTTTTGTATTTGAAGTTGTGCTGGCGATGGAGCAACGGCGTCTCTGGGCAGCTCGATAGCCCGCATTTGTTACGACCCTCCATTTATTTCACGGCCTGGTGTAGAGCAACCCAAAAGTAATTGTGTTGTCGGGAGGTTCACTGGTCGACTTGACCGTAATGGAACCAAAGGCCTCTTACATCATTTCGATGACATCGGCAAGCGAGCAAGGATGGGGACAGACAATTCTTTGGGAGTGCAAACTTGGAGATGGGAACTGGTTCAATATGACCATACTCTTCCTGGCTGTGTGCTTCCAGAAATTCCTGTCCGCCAGTCCATATCGAAGCTGTACACGACTTTCTTCTTTTTCTTTCAGTGTTACCCCGGAGAGCTATTTGGCCTTTTTCTATGCTTTAATAAGACCGATTACCCCATGCTCTAATCTAGAGTTAGTTTCCTGCCTACATAGTGTATCAATTCCATTGGAGTTTCTGACGACCTCACCGTGCCGGATGAGAGCGAACTGTGAGCTTTGAACCGGATGTCCAAATGGTTGAAATCGTATGCTCTTTGATCGAAAGGCTCCCCCTGGGGTAAGATGGTTTTGGAGCTCGATTGGTTGGTAGCTGCGCATTTTGATTTTCAGTCAATAATGCCGCTATTTCCGTTGCTCTTCTGGTGTATTTTTTATCAATTCCCTACCGTAGGTATTGAAAGCTTGATCGTTTCAACGATATGACGCTTAGTATAGGGTAGTCTCGTCAATGAAAGGAACATATATAAAGGAATGTACTTCAGTTCACGAGCTCCTCTTTAGATTCCTGCCATGTTGTGCTTTTTGAAAAAGCTTCGCTCTATCCCTTTAACCCAGGGATACTACAAAGTGTCTTCGTGTAAGTTTTGTTGATTAAGCAGAAGCTGCATTTCCCAATCGAATGTATCAGAACTGTGTCCTAGTAGCGCATGTTCAAGGACATGCCAGAGCAATTGTTTACTTTCAAATAACGCAACATCTTCTACTGTAACTATTATTTAAATTTTGGAGATCCAGGATTCAATTCTGGGTTGAGTATTGTTATACATCGTGGTCCACGAGCGGCAGGCTGAATGATGACAGAACAGCACACTGCTTGTACGCAAAAAGACGACACCGTGAAAGCGTAGTTTCTGGAGTATTACCAAGGTGTTTTATCTTTCTGAAGCTAATAGCTTTACGTTTCGAAGCAGTCATGAATCAATATGGGGCAGTTTCCACGGCGTAGGGATATTAATAGCGTCTTGCTCATTCTACACTTCAGGAACCGATGACATCAATTATGAAGAAGAAGCGTTCAAGCATGAAGTCGCCTGAGTATTGGAAAGATATGCTTCGAGCGTATCTGCCATGAATGGCGATTATATAGCATTGCGCTACTAGTGACAGTGGTATGAAGGTCTGGTCACAAGGTATCACGAAATTTGATCAACGATACACGAGACTTTTGAAGTGCCACTTCTAATCAAGTGTCACATTTGTAGCTACCTTGATGAGGGGAGATAAGAAAACTTAGGACCATAATCGAAAGTGACAAAAAAGCTTAGGGAAGCTTATGCTAAGTTTAGGGAGTTTTAAGCTAGTTTAGGCTGCTTTATTTTGTCATCTTGACTAAATGGTCTGAAGTCTTCTTGCTCCTGCAGGCTTGAGTAAATACACTTCGCCACTACCTACCTTATCATCTTGGTATGACTTGTGGTTTCCAAGGTGATTGCTGTTATGTCATTGGCTGCACTGCATCCCGAAACGACGACAGTGTAAGTCAAAACCAACACTCACTTGTTCCAGGAACGACCATACCGGTAACACGACGCTGCACTTCAACTCCTGGTTCGGCTGCAAACATCAGGTAGTCTAGTGTTGGTATTCACAGACTTGCAGTATACTTGAAGACCTCAAAATGAGCACTCGGGTGAGAAATCAAAAGAGCAATGATCGCCTGCGCTTCACCGACAAGGCCTCGTAGCATGGCAATATGATGCCAAGATACTTGCGGTTACAGTCGAAACTACCAGTAATTTTAAACTTCTCGATGAGATTGCGGTGGGCTAATGCCGCAAGGATGTTGAACGACAAGCGCTCATCCAAAACGTGGAGTGGACCCTCCAGAAACCCTTCAACGGTTACTTGTCATTGAGCAACAGTGAGTGGTTGATCAAACCAGATCAGATCTGAGCATGGTATATAACGAAGCGTTTAAGTGGCTTGACAAGTAGGTCTCCTACACCAATGATCGTTGAGCCTCACATATCTGTTTAACTTTAATACCAGTATCAGATTTCTTTCTGTCTGTCCACTCATAGTCTCGTCCCCGTCAACCTGTCTTTAAGACCCCGTTCTCATCGCCCGAGTCGCCTAATCTAGACTGCAAAGAGTAAAGCGAATTTGTGCTCCAGAGGCAACGAACCCTGGCAGCGACTCGACTAGCTTGGGGATCCTTGCCATCACAAGGGTACTGTAATTCTGTAGTTGCTGGTTTGGGCAACAAGAATGAACGAACTGAGAGAGTTTGACGAGTTACGATTAATGCTGACTGATCAGTTCTCTGGTCTTCCTGCTCCGTACCTAGGCTTCAGTCACACCTGTTTGCTACTGTCAGTATTATCTACCAACGTTATAATAGAGACCTCGTATAGGGCACTCTAAATTGAACACTTGACTTGTTTACGGTCTTGGCTCGAGGCTTGGCCTGTGCCGGAACATGATCTATTCATGCTAAAGCCATAATACCATGGCCGGTCTCCCGATAGTGGTGTAATAGACTACAGCCTGCAAGCGGCCCACGCTCGCGGCGTAGATTGTCTTGTGTTTATTGTTGATATGGAACGGATCTCTGCACCAATCTCCTTTCCATCAATTGATTGCTTGGCCTCGGCATCATTTCTTATTTGAGCTTGCCTCTTCCGCTGCACTGGGTCGGAATCTGGGTCGTACTGCACCTGGTCATCTCTGTTCCCGTCTAAAGAATCTTCCTGTTTGGTTCTTGCTTGCTTGTAACACTGCCACCTCCACATTGAATTCAGCATTATTTGCGAGTAGATCCATCACTGTCGGTCGCTGACACTTATTATCATTCTCACCTTCTCCTCCTGCTCTGCCTCCACATTGCTTGCTCCTTCTTTCAACTTTATACGCTCCTTCTTCGCCAAGCAATTGTTATCGAATTGTGGTTCTTTCGCTTCTTATCGCTCTTTCCAATCGAGATCGGTTCATTTCGCACCTTGATTGTGCTCTCCGTCCATCCTTTCTCTCCTCTCGTCAGCATCATCAAACCATAACGAGACCTTTTGCTGTGAACTGAACTGTTCGTGCTGCGCTCTTCCCGGTCTACAAACGACACTTGCACTATTATCACCACTGTTGGGAAAAACTCAACGCACAGGAGCACGTTGTCGCCATGCTTGTATGTTCACCCACGACGCGCCACTGTGCATGGCGCATCACTATTCGTTACACCACATATTGACATGCGTCTTAGATCAACGCCGCTCTCGTGGCCCTTGGGGCTGCGGTCGTCGGCGCCGTACCTCCTCTGGAAATCAAGGGAACCGACTTCATCAACCCTGAAACTGGCAACAAATTCCAGATTGTTGGTATGGCCTACCAACCTGGAGGCAGTGCCGGTTACGATCCTTCCAGTGGAAGAGATCCTCTTAGCCACAAGGATGAATGTATGCGAGATGCTGCTCTCATGCAGATCCTTGGTATCAATGCGATCCGTGTTTATAACCTTGACCCTAACATCAATCATGATGAGTGTGCTAGCATTTTCAATGCTGTAAGTTACTTGGCTGCGTCCATCATGGTGTTGAACTAACATGCTACCATCAGGCCGGCATGTACATGATGATTGATGTCAACTCTCCCCTGCCTGGTGAGGCTATTCACTCAGAGAAGCCCTGGGAGAGCTACTACACCGCCTACCTTAACCGCACCTTTGCCATTACCGAGGCTTTTGGCAATTATCCCAATACCCTTCTCTTCTTCTCCGCCAATGAGGTCATCAACAACGAGGCTACTGCTGAATTTGCCCCCCAGTACATCCGTGCTGTCACCCGCGATCTCAAAAACTATATCAAGAATAACTTGAAGCGCCAGATTCCTGTTGGTTATTCTGCTGCTGATGTCCGCGAGGTTCTCTGGGACACCTGGAACTACCTTCAGTGCTCCGATTCGGAGGATAAAGGTGACATGAGCCGTGCTGACCTCTTTGCGCTGAATTCTTACTCCTGGTGTGGTCCTGAAGCCACTTTTGAGACCTCTTCATACGACGACCTTGTTTCTGGCTTCAACTCAACCTCAGTTCCGATCTTCTTTAGCGAATATGGCTGCAACAAACCCCAGCCCCGTTACTGGAACGAGACTCAAGCCATGTACGGCGACGAAATGACACCGGTTTTCTCTGGCGGCGTCGTGTATGAATACACGGAGGAGGACAATAACTATGGCCTCGTCAAGATTGATGGTGACAAGCTTCGAATTCTTGGAGACTTCAACCGCCTCAAGAACCAGTTCGCTAGAATCAACTGGAAGGAGGTTCAGTCTCAGCCTGCAAGCAAGAACCCTCCCAAGGCTCCAGCCTGTAAGGCTAGCATCATTAAGGACAGCGGTTTTGACAACAACTTCACCCTTCCAACTATCCCTGACGATGCTCAGAAGCTGGTCGACAACGGTATTAAGAATAAGCCTAGCGGAAAGATTATCAATATCTCAGATTGGAACGTCAAGCTTGATGTCAGTAACGCTGATGGCAGTGCTATAAATAACCTCAAAGTCATTCCTCTCAAGGACGATGAGTCCAATGCGTCTGGTAAGAATGACGCAGACACCGGCAGCGAGACTACCGATGACAACAACAGTACCAATACCGACAACAGCACCAACTCTAATGGTGGAGATGGAAAGGACGACGAAGATGCTGCTATTCTTAACCGACCTTTGGCCTGGGTTATGGCCTTACCTTTGGTCGCTATGATGTTTGCGTTGTAAGGGCCTGTCTGGAACAGGCAAGTGAAGCAAGCGAGGAAGGATAACGTACTCCATTTGGTACTCTGAACGGGAAGTTATGACACGTTTGATCTCTTCAGATACGAAAAGCATACGATACCACCCGTGCCCACCCTCTGGTGATATGACGACTACTTCTCAGGTTCAATTTCTGAGCCTGCTCACTAGAAGGTTCTTTAGATCCCCTTGATTTGAGCTTTTTATACAGATACACTATTTATTATTGACTTAAGATTATCGTGCACTCAATGGATAGGAATACTGCTGTCAAGCTGTTAATTAAAAAAGTCAAAGAATGGCATGGCAGATTGAATGTCAGATTCCAGCCTTTAATCTTATCGGCTACATATGAATTCCCTGTTCTGCCAATAATTCTATTCACGTAGCTGTTGCCTTATATTCATTTTCCAACAACTGCAAGCCAAATATTTTGTCTTTACCCCTGAACAACATAACCGCCTGAAGGCACCAGCTAGGGATTTCTGGATCATAAACGTACCCGTGCCCTTGCACTCGTTGGTGCTTATTCTTCTGTATTATTGTAGGATATCTTTCAAGACTTAGACGTCTCTTTAACCTTGGGCTTATCCCGGCCGTGGATCACGCATTAGCCGCCTTTCAACAAGCCTGTGTCTCGCCGACTTTGCAAAGAGTATGAAACCAAATCTCATCGTCTTTACGGTAAAGAGGGTTTCAAGTACTGTGGCTTATACCTCTGTTCTACTGATTGGAAGAACTAGGCGATCGTATTTCTCTTTTCATAAAAGAAGATACATTACGAACCTGATATATTCGATTGCATTGCCGACCGAGACATGATACAGAGCAAAGTGCGTAAATAACATTGCAAAGTATTTGCTGTCCATCAAGTAGGTAGTAGCTTCAACTTGCACACTATTGTTTTAAACAGGATGACCGGAAGTCACCAAGAAGGTCGTCAAATCCATAAGTGTCATCAGATCTATTAGCTTTCTTTCCGTCATAGCTCAAATACTGCCATACACGGCTTGTTTGACCATTTTTGGTCCCAAGTCCTAAGAATTGCATCGCACCACCTGGTACCCGTTTGTCTATGTCGCAGTACAAAAAGTCGTTCACTACAGGCATCTCTTTTATACCTGCGTCATCCCTTTATACTATACCAATCCACTGGTAAAGTTTTCATCCCCTTAACCCTGAAACTCCTGCGCCTTGCTCTCCTCCCACTTGCCGGGGACGAGGGCCAGGGGCACAATACCAGATACGTGCATCTCAGGGCCAAAGATCTTGGCATTGAGGCCGAGCTCCTGGGTGGCGGCCTTCATGTTCTTCAGACCCTCTTGGTAGTTGGGGCCGGCACGTCGCACCCAGATGGAAACGTTGTGCTCGATCAGCTTAGGGGCAAAGTCTCGCAGCGCTCGGATGACACCCTTGAAAGTACTGGCGACGTTGGTGAAGTTGGCAATACCACCACCGATGAAGAGAACCTTGCCCTCCTCACTTTGAGGAGCACGGAGGAGAAGGTCAAGAACAGTTCGGGCATAGTGGTAAGTCTGAGACTCGGTGGGAGCACCAGAGTACTCGCCGTAGTTGGCGAGCTCGTCGGCGAAACCAGCAGAGGCAATGGCATCGGCGTAAACGACGGAAGCACCACCACCAGCAACAAGAGTCCAGATACGCCCCTTAGCATTCAAAACAGTGAGCTTCAGAGAAGCACCGGTCTTTGCATCGAGATCAGCGATATAAGCCTCCTCCTTGGTAAGCTCACGACCGAAGGGAGCGGGGAACTCCATAGGAGGACCGGCATCGATGTTGATCTTGCCATCAGCAGAGGGTGCAATGTTGGTAAGGCCAAGAGCAGCAGGAGATCGAGCAATAGCCCACTTCACACCACACTCAAAGTCGGCAGTCTGGTCGAGCTTGGCAGCAAGATCGAGGAAGTGGACAGCAGCGGAGGTCTTGTCCTCGTTGGGGATGACAACGAGAGGGTTGATCTCAAGGTAGGTGAACTGGCAGTCAACGTAGACGGCATAGAGGCGGGTGATGAAGTCAACAAGGACGTTGTGGACACCCTGAGGAACCTTCTTAAGGAGAGTAGCAGCAATCTCTTCGTTGGAAGGGTACTCGGCGAGGTCGACGGGGATCAAAAGCTTCTCAGCCTTGGCGTCAACATCACCAACATCAACACCACCCTCGTGGGTGAAGAGAATCCAGTCGCCCTAGAAATGGTAGTGTTAGTAAGCTAGGTCTAGATGTCTTCGTAGTTGAGCATAGACCGGAAAGCCGGTATTGAATGTGGGTTGTTTTGCGGAAGGGTCCGAGAAGAATGGTGTTGTTTCCGACGATTTCTTATCGCGGCATCCGTTCGCCCGTTTCGGTACAAATAGGCATTGCCGGCATACACACGAGCGAGCCCACAATTCTACCTTGCAACGCCGAACGGCGAATACAAGTTGCGAGAGACTACTTTCTCCTCGGATCCCAACCCTCTCTTTTCGCTCACTCCTTTGTTCTCAAGGTCTTTACCTCAAGAATCCCTAGCGTCTGAAGAGCACCGCCCCAACTCATTATAAAACACACAGGAAGAATAATGTTTCAACTTACATCACGGACTGAGTTGATATTGATGTAGTACTCAGTATCTTGGGGATGAGGGACAAAAGGCTCGACGAGGAATTGTCTCAACACACCAGTGGTGTGCTCAACTTGCTGCTCCTTACCGGCTCGCTCAGCAACCCAAGCCTTAGCCTCGGGCCAGGTCTTGTTCAAGGCCAAAAGACCACTCTTTCCTCGTCGCTTGATGAGCTGATCGGGCTTGGCGACGAACTTGGCATCAGGCTGGAGGAGCCATGGGTAGGTGACCTCAGCCTGGTTCAGGATATCCTCAACATTGGCGTCCTCAGGGAAGTGCAGCGAGGCGAGTCTGCTAGGAGGGTTGTGAGTGGTAGGCGCAGGAAGAGGGCTGGGCTTGATAACAGGGGCGCGGGTGAGGTGGTAGTTGAGGATGGCCTTGCCGTCGGCCTCGAGAATCGACTTGGCGGACATTTTAAATTATGAGGAATGGAGGAGAAACGCAAAGTTTAGAATGAGCTGGCGAGTGTCGGTTTATTCCTTTTCTTCAAGTCTGTCGGAGGAAATCTAATTAGCAACTGTTGAGTCTGATCTGGTTTAAGGATGCGAGTGTCGTCTCGCAGGCATTGAATCGATGCAGGGAGTTCAGCTCGAGGTTGGAGTTGAAGCTACAACCCGGGCTAACAGAACGAACAATCGATTTCACAGCGGTATGCACGAGCGCAAAACTCAATGGCAAAGGCAGCCGTTCGTGGTTGCGATTGACTGAGGTTCGTTGACAAGAGTCGACGAGGGTCACCGGGGAAAAAGGCACAACACTCACCACTGCACACGAGCTCAAGTGGGCTGCAACAATGGAGTTGAAATTGAGGGTTAGGATGGAAAGATGAGATTATGACAGAGAGATGGGGCAAAAAGGAAGAGGAAGAGAAGAGGATGAAGGTTGCTCAAGACGATGGGAGAGGTGAGGATGGAGGAGCAAAAAGAAGCGGCGGGAGTTTGGAACGAGACACTGCAAGTTGAGGAGTGAGCGAGTGAGTGAGCGAGTGAGGGTGAGCTCTCTCGAAAAAGCCACTGGACCTGAACTGAAGGAAGCTCAATGGAAGGGGGAGACACCCGAAGCAGGTGGAGTGGAGGGGTCAAGTTGAAGAGGGAGTGGAGGGGCGCTCGACAACCTGGCCTGGCGTGGCCTGGGGCCAGGAGCCTGGGGCGGGCGGTCAGTAGAGGGTACCTGAAGCTACAGGGTCGATCGGCTGGAGGCAGAGGTACCTGGGCCCTGAAATCCATTGGGGACGGGGTCCAAAAAGCGATGGGGGCTAGTCAAGTACCTGTACATGGACAATGTCACTCCGACCTCAAGCTGTTGAGGACCAGAGTGGGCCAGGGGGAGGCGACCGACACCTTGAGTTACGTACGACAGGTCAATTCGAAATTCGAAATATTCATCAAACCGCCGAAAACCGCAGCACCCAATTTACGCACGCACGTAACGATCCGATTCTGATCCAGCTTAATTAACTCAATTCTTCGGAAGCTTTTGTGAGTTGCTCGGCCAATTCTCTCTATGAGTCTTTTCAATTACTTTTTGGGGAAAAGACGATCTAGATATCAACATCAAAGCCTGTACCTGGTCTAAGCTTGACTGGTTGGCTCCGGGGTGCGCGAGGCGAGTCGCTTGCCCCAAAGACTTGGATACATGCCAAAACCAAAATGGAAGTCTTCCATTTGATGAGATTGGCAATGATTGACTCGGGTTCCGGGGAAGTGCCCATAGCTGACCTTGCGGTGAGTTCTCTGAGGTACCTCAACTCAAGGTGAAGTGAGGTGATACCAGCCCAGCCCAGTGGCTGTTTTGGTGGTCAGCGCCTGGGCTGGACGCCACCCCCGACATAGTCTAAGCTTGATTTTCTGCCCCTCCATTCCCCTCCAAAACGGACCTCACCTCACCTCAAGCTCTTGAGCTATCCGATTCTATTCAATGCTGTTCACTCCGAACCCACAACTACCGGTTGGCTACGGGTTCGGTATCCATCACATCGCATATCTAAGCTTCCGATGTTCGGTGGAGAGAAATTTCTTTGCAGGCTGTGCAAACGGCAAGCAATGGATGCATACCTTTTTGGAACTGCAGACTATTTGTGGAACATCAATCGGACAGTCCAAGAAGAGCAAGTAAGTGGCATCTTCATTTTGGAGGGTAGGGAATTTCAGTTGCAGATGCAGGCTGTCGGGCTGTCTAATAAGTTAGCAGTCAAGTTTCACTTGATTCATGTATGTATTCAGCCTTGATATTGTACCAAGTGGTAGGGCTAGCTTCAATCCAGCCGCCTTTGGCTAATGTGAGCATGTGTCCCGTCCCACTCAACAATGATTCCATGCCGCCTTTTCATTCCTCCCCTTTTCCCTGGAAGGATTGGAAAGAAGTCGGAACTCAACACGATACCACCACCAACCAGGAAAATTACCGACTTGACCAGTGGCGCCTGATCACCAGCATGCCAACCTCCTGAAACTGAAGCTTACGGCATTTTGAGTATTACTGTACCTTCAATTGTACTGAGTAAACAGACTCTGGTATCAACTCATGAGATGCCGATGATCTTGCGAGATCTTCGACCGCACTCTGTACTATGGACATTGCAGGGCATGGGTTGGTTGTACACGAAGAAAATACACAACACGGGATGACCCCATTGTTTCACACGGGACCAAAGCCAACATGTCTCTGTCTCTTGACATCCGAAACAAAATACGCTGGCTATTTATTAACCATTTGCCAGTAATACTCACTTTGATGGTCTTTTAGATTAGGCCGTTCATAAACTTCTCGGGGCCCATAGTGGGGGATAAGCGCCGTCGACGCCTCTTACAAGTGTACCTAGAGGCATGAACAACGGTCGCCCCTCATGGAAATGCACCAATACTTTGGTGTGGGAGCTCCATTCTTCAAGCTCAATTGCAAACCGCCTTGAGCAGGGCAAAAAAAAAAAAAAAAACAAGAAGCCCAGTGATTCAACAGATCAACAAGAAAAAAAAAGAGGACCCTGCAACATGCGACATCCCCAAAGAAAACACAGGCTTCTTCCCCAACTGGCTGGTTGATCAACCTCACCTACACCACCCCTTGCTGTATAGAGATATTGGATACTATCTGGTCGGCTGAGGAATTCCCCATCTTGGCAATTGAGTTTTGAAGAGAGATATCACCAAAAATGGTATTAGGCACGACCCAGTTGTTGACTCCCTCACGAGATGAGTGAGCTTGTCACCGACTGCTCCAAAAATATGTTCTGGGTGTGCGTGAGAAAACTGGCGTGAGCGGTGGCTAGTGATGTACCGGGAGGTGGGCCAACAGGGGTAAACTTACCTACCCTCGATGTACTGTACCTGAAGTACCTGTTACTTGAGCCCCAGAGCATCGGTCCTTGCAGTTGCAGAGGCGTCAACCCCACCAAGTTTCTTGGTGTGGTGAGACCTCAAAGCACGACCCGACAAGACAGAGTACTGCGGTGTATTGGTGCTACAGCTGCCCGCTGAGAGCAGCCTCATTGACCCTTGAAAGTCAACCAAAACCAAAAAAACCAAGCCCAGTCCAGCTCTCACCCGCCCACCTCCCACCTCATCAGAGACCTTCAGTCATTCCTCCTGAATTGTCCCGTCCCATCCACTCACTCCCCGTAACTCACCTTGTTCTCTTTCCCCCTCCCCCTCGTCCTGTCTCGTCTCCGACTTTGTCTCCTTCAACTGACGGATCTCCTCGACCGTTTCTTCTACTCATTTCAATTCCTTCCCCATTTCCTCTTCATACATCTTCCTCCATACCTAATTCCTTTGAGCCAACTTCTCCCCAGAGAGCTCAAAGCGTTTCCTCTCAGCAGCTGACAACTTGTTTGGTTCCTCCAGCGCTCTAACTCTTCAATTCTCCCGCCCTCTACTCACATCGTCGAGCTCGATATTCACAATGGCTCCCGCTTCCTCCAGCAGCCTGTCGGCCAACGACAACATTCAGCGTTTCCCGGCCCCCAGCCGACCGCTGAGCCCTCTCCCTGAGCACGCTCTTTTCACCGACAAGACGCGATGCTTCGTCTACGGTCTTCAGCCCCGAGCCGTCCAGGGCATGCTCGATTTCGACTTCATCTGCAAGCGCTCCAAGCCTTCCGTCGCCGGTATTATTTACACTTTCGGTGGGCAATTCGTCAGCAAGATGTACTGGGGAACCAGCGAGACTTTGCTGCCCGTTTACCAACAGGTTGAGAAGGCCATGAGCAAGCACCCTGATGTTGACGTTGTTGTCAACTTTGCTTCTTCCCGAAGTGTCTACAGCTCCACCATGGAGCTTATGGAGTACCCTCAGGTGAAGACCATTGCTATCATTGCTGAGGGTGTTCCTGAGCGAGTAAGTCAATGTCAATTACAGTTATGCACCCAAGAAATAGCTAACAATTATACTCCAGCGAGCTCGTGAGATCGCTCATGTCGCCAAGAAAAAGGGTGTTACCATTATTGGACCTGCCACTGTTGGTGGTATTAAGCCTGGCAGCTTCAAGATTGGCAACACTGGCGGTATGATGGACAACATTGTTGCCTCCAAGCTTTACCGCAAGGGCTCCGTCGGCTACGTCTCCAAGTCTGGTGGTATGTCCAACGAGCTCAACAACATTATCTCCCAGAACACCGACGGTGTGTATGAGGGTATTGCTATTGGTGGTGATAGATACCCCGGTACCACTTTCATTGACCATCTCCTTCGATACCAGGCCGACCCTGAGTGCAAGATCCTCGTCTTGCTTGGTGAGGTTGGTGGTGTTGAGGAGTACAAGGTCATCGATGCTGTCAAGCAGGGTATTATCACTAAGCCCATTGTCGCCTGGGCCATTGGTACTTGCGCCAGCATGTTCAAGACCGAGGTTCAGTTCGGTCACGCTGGTTCATTTGCCAACTCTCAGCTTGAGACTGCTAAGATGAAGAACGAGAAGATGAAGGAGGCCGGTTTCCACGTCCCTACTACCTTCGAGGATCTCCCCGCCACTCTCAAGGAAGTCTACGACAAGCTCGTCTCCCAGGGAACCATCGTTCCCCAGCCTGAGCCCGTTGTCCCCAAGATTCCCCTCGACTACTCTTGGGCTCAGGAGCTTGGTCTCATCCGAAAGCCTGCTGCCTTTATCTCCACCATCTCCGATGACCGTGGCCAGGAGCTTCTCTACGCTGGTATGCCCATTTCTGACGTTTTCAAGGAGGATATTGGCATTGGCGGTGTTATGTCTCTTCTGTGGTTCCGCCGCCGTCTCCCTTCGTACGCTTCCAAGTTCCTCGAGATGGTACTCATGCTCACTGCCGACCACGGTCCCGCTGTGTCTGGTGCCATGAACACCATCATCACTACCCGTGCTGGTAAAGACTTGATCAGTGCCCTCGTGTCCGGTCTTTTGACCATTGGCTCCCGATTCGGTGGTGCTCTCGACGGTGCTGCTGAGGAGTTCACCCGTGCCTTCGACAAGGGTCTCAGCCCCCGTGACTTTGTCGACAGCATGCGTAAGGCCAACAAGCTCATTCCTGGTATTGGACACCGTATTAAGTCCCGAAACAACCCCGATCTCCGTGTCGAGCTCGTTAAGGAGTATGTTCTCAACAACTTCCCCAGCCACAAGCTCCTTGATTACGCCCTCGCTGTCGAAACCGTCACAACTTCTAAGAAGGACAACCTGATTCTCAACGTCGATGGTTGCATTGCTGTCTGCTTCGTCGATCTTGTCCGCAACTGCGGCGCCTTCTCTGCTGAGGAGGCCGAGGACTACCTCAAGATGGGTGTTCTTAACGGTCTCTTTGTTCTTGGCCGAAGCATTGGTCTTATTGCCCACTTCCTCGACCAGAAGCGTCTGCGTACTGGTCTTTACCGTCATCCTTGGGATGATATTACCTACCTCCTCCCCAACCTTCGGGAGGCTGGTGCTCCTGGGGCTGAGGGCCGAGTGGAGGTTTCTCTGTAAGAGATGGAGGATGATAATGCAAATGGAAAGGAAAGAGATAAGGCGTCGAGCATTTGATGATTTTGTGCCGGCCTGGACGCGTCGTAGGAAAAAACGACGGTCTGTATGAGAATTCCAATACAATGTAACTAGTGCTAGAGGCCGCAAGATGGACCTCTATATTACTCGCTTGATCCTATAGACATGAATGCTGATGTTTGCTATAAGCCTTTTTTGGTATGACGTGTATGACTGATACGGCATGCTTGACTTGTCATAATGAACATGATAGCGCTTATGGTGAATTCAGAATATCGATCTCTTTTAGTATCCTGGAACTGTTCTATTTCCATTCCGGAATTCGTGTCTCCTTGTATAATAGCCATAGTATGATAGCCATAAGAGGTGGCTGTACTATTCCTGCCGCATCATGGTAATTAGCTGAGGCATGAATAGTGCATAGGTATCACGTAGGAATAAACGATCATATACAATCACTCAAAGTTAGAACTACAGACTTCTAAAAGTCATTCCTTAAGTAAGTCTCGCTTCGTTTTTCGAAAGTCGATTGACTGCATAGTAGCTCACGTGCTTCATCATGAGAAGTCTTAAGGATGGTCACATGACACAGCGGAATTGGCACCAATCCCAGAAAGGTTTGGCGTGTCCCTGGATTTTGACGCCGACTCTTGAGCTCATGCTTCTTTTACGACCGACGAGACGTAAACGGCGGGCTGCTGTTTCTTTCTGGGACTTTTTACTATCCCAATTGCAAGACTTTTATGGTAAATTGCCTATTTCTTCCGCATATAGGCAAATGTTGCTCACGAAAAACACAGATCAGCGCTCCGATTTACCCAAAGGGTCAACCACTACAAATCGCTTTCAGCAATGTCTTTCTTCCGCATCACCCTTCATCGCTCTGCCATCGGTCTCCCCGAGCGCACACGGGGCGTCCTCGCCGCTCTGGGCCTGCGCCGTCGTATGCAAACTGTTTTTCATCCCGTGCACCCACAGTTCGCCGGTATGATTCTTAAGGTGAAGGAATTAGTTCGTGTTGAGGAGGTGGATCGCGTGCTGAGTAAAAGAGAAGTGAAGGCTGCGCGGACACCGGACCCTGGTTTCTACATCGAAAAGGCTGTGCCGAGGATGTAGGGAAATCGATGATACCAAGGAGAAATGGGATTGTACTATACTGTAATGACCTTTGTATAAATGATGGTCCAAAATCGGACGAAATGAAAGGCGCACGATCGAGATGAAAGCACTAAAAGACTGCATGAATGTTTTGCTCACAATCTATTTGGATGTAAAAGTGACATACGAGACTTGTCACATTCAGACCCGAAACACCCCGGACATGATGCTAATTGCAGATGTACAACGAAGACCCCAATTATCTCATAAATGCCTGTCTAGCCATCCCTTAACCCAAGTTTGATTCATGCTATTCAAAAATTGGTCATAGAGTGAACGAAACTCCTTGTTTGTCTCCCGCTATCCGTCTGCAACAGCCCGAGACCTGTATCGCCCCTATAAAATACAGTCGGAAGTTGTCGAGCAGACTCCTCTCTTAGGAAAAGCCCTGACACTAGAAACTATGATTTCATTGGTACAGTAAGCTGCTTAGGTGCCGCGAGCCTTGTCAATATACTCCTGGCTGGGAGTCTCGTACTCATTGACAAAATAGGTTTCGCAGTTACGTCCCAACCAGACATTGAACTTTCCAATCTCCTCTCGAAGACGAGACACGGACTGCTGGTCCATGTTGGTCTGCGCCAACAATTCAGGGAGAGAGACTAGTCAGGTCAAGTTAGCCAGAAGATATCTAAGAAGACGACGGGGAGTAAGTACCAATTAGTCGAGCAAGATGCTCCGCGCCATAGACATCGCAAACGCTGGTGATTTCGGGGTTCACTTCAGCATTCTCCCAGAGCTTCTTGAGGTCCATGTACTGGTGGCGTTCGAAACTGGTCACAGTTAGCTGTTTGAAACGTTCACGAGTAGCTACACTTACCGATACAGCAGGATCCTGCTAAGAGCTTTCTCGAAGTACTCGCGGAAGCCCGCAATGACTTCCTCCAAGATGTCCATGCTAGATGATCCCTCTTCGCGGTGTGGGCGCTCATGTGCAAGATAATCTTCGAAGATCTTGGTCACTGGTTTGTTGTGAGGGAGAGGGACGAGCTGGTTGTTCTTGGTAATGTTTTCCCAGTCATCAACCAGCATCGCTTGAATATGGTCAGGCACCGGCAAGTTGATCATTGGCTTGTTGTGGAAAGCATCCTCCTAGAACGTGGTTAGCACATAGTGATATCGTCGAGCAAGAAACAGCCCGCAGTCATTATTCGGGAGCATAAAAATTGAGGAGTGCCTGAGGGGTCGATATACCGTCTCGAGTTGCTCGCATGAGCGCCGCTTGGACTTAGCACTAGACTTGGGGGGCTTTGTACGCAACTGCTTTGGCTCTTCTTCTCTCAGGGGCATCATGTAGCGATTATCAAAGAGAATCTTCCCAGAGTCGCTCACATAGCGGTGGTTAGGCGAGGGGAGAAGTGTGAGATGATCCTTAGGCTCTTTGAGGTTGGCCAACTTGACCTTTCTAGAGGGCTTGGGGTGATTGATAGAGTTGCCAGTCTTGATCAAATCGGCAGATTCCCGAAGATTCGAGACAGGAAAGCCTTGCGAAGCAGAAAGCCCTCGCGTGGAATACATAGCGCTGCAGTGTTGCTTTGCAGTATATGAAGATTTGAGGGCGATAGGGGCAAGTGTTCAGATCAGGGAAATGTGGTGATGGCGAGGGAAAGTTAGGGAGCACAGATACTTTGATATGGAAGAGCAAACAATAGCTGTGGGGGTAGATGCAGTGTGCAGGAATTATGCCTGACCAACGTGGGAGCTTGGTGATGGGACAGCGGCGAGAAGTGACAGGAAAGGAATAATGGAGGGGAAAATGACAGCGCCCAAGGCAGTGTAGAATGCAGGCTGAGCCTTTACCACAATAATAGCTAGAGGCCTCGATATGGCCCTGATCCAACTGATCAGGTGCAAAAGCGCTTTTATAAACCGCGAGAACAAGCTCTCCGACTTTAAGATAAGGGGAAGTTGGTGAATAGTGCAACAGAGCGCAGATGCTTCGTCTTCGACTAGTCTCACCAAAGGCCAGCTGCGCCAAAATTTATATATCACACAGCCCAGAACTACCGGATAACACTCGCAAAATAAACAAGCGAAGCATCGAGTGGATGGAGCAGAGTGACAGAACAAGGTATGTCAATGAACAGAGGGTTTCTTACCTGTTCCAATTCCCAGTCTTTACCCCGTCTTCCTCCTCTGCCCCCCTGAACAGTGGCAGAGCCTGATCGCTCCTCGCTCACTCTGGCCGACTCAGCACCACTTCTCAGGCCTTTTTTGGGCTGCTTGGTGCTTCGTTGGATGTTATGCTTCAACTGCGCATGCAACTGTGCAGCCAGCTCTTTGTGTTCATCATCGAATGGCCGGATACGGTCAACCAGCACCCAGTCGTCCCAGGTGTTTTTCCACCCCTTGTAGTGGACTTTGTACTTGTAACCATCGCTGGGCTTCTCACCTGGCTGAACATCCATAATCTTGGCCTCGTAGAGCATGTCCATATGGAAACAAAGCACTTTTTCATCTTTGCTGAACGGCGGTGGCGCCGGTTGTTGTCGAGCAGGAGCCATGTCTGTGATGTGAAAGGCAAAAAGAGAGAAGAAGTTACAAGAGTGGTAAAGAACAAGTATAAAAGTAAAGTTAACAATGGAAAGCACGGGTATAGTTCTCCAAGGCTTAATGAGTCAAAACTGATGAGTGTCGATAATCCAAGAACAATGGACACGGGAATGGATGAATGGGATGAGATTGAATGGCCGGATACAGTACAGGTACAGTTTTTGATAACAATTTACGTTAAGGTATCTGTACCATGGGAAGTAGGCAGGGTACACAGTTAGTTCGCGTTAATGGGGGAACAGGGGGTGCTCAGTCTGACCACGCGACGCGACAGCCCCTTCTTGGGTTGGTTCACGGCCAAAGCTGAAGCGCCTGACTGAGTTTTGATAAGATAAGAATTTAGTAGTGGGCAGGACTAATAAGGTAGTGGGAGATGACCCCTCCATGCTCAAAGGCAAAAGGCAAAGGTACATACAGTCCCGTCCAGGTCGCTTTCACTGAGGACAAGCCCTGCAAATTCCACCTGATGAGGTGCTTCTAAATGTTGCCTCTTGTCAAAGATTGTTTCAGTCTGCATGTTCTTTACTTGTATTGAATCACACGCATCTTTAGAATCTCTAAAGAATGCCAATGAAGAATCCACAGCCATCCGATCCAATGATTGTTACAAGCTTCAAAGAAGATCCCGAGTACCAGACCAGCATGAATTACAGGTCCCATGGAGTATAAAACATAGGTAACAATTGGGTGTTGCGCGTTTCCCTAGCGGGTTTTGCTCAAGACTCAGTTCGTCTTTTGGTCTACTGACAGGGACTGACCACTCTCTTTTAAAGTTCCAGGCAAAATTTCCAAGAGGCATGAAAGTGATGTAGTCACCATCGGAATTGTTCTGAATGGGGGTATTTAAGAAAAGAAAACATTTATAGGATCTATTCTTGCCATAAGTATAAGTGAATGGAGATGTGAAATACCTCGCTGATATTATTATTCGCAATGATGCTATGGATATGATGGAAAGTTGGGATGGATCCGTACTCTGATCTATAAGGATGTGCTAGCTTGTCTATATCCTAACTTTGATTTTGAATAAAGTCATAGAAATTTCCAAGAAACGGGTTGACTCATAGCCAGCCCAGATCGTCTGAGTTATTTTGTAATTATTCTATTAATCGTTAAGTATTCCTGAATCATTCATTGATTGTCTGCGTCGTATAAGACCAGGGTCTACGATTTACACTCAGGGGATGTGGGGGCACTTAACGCGCTTGGCTTGTCAAGACGCGTAGCGATTGTATTGGACTCAGTCATGTTGCCAGAGCCATTCATGATCTTGTTCAGATTGATCGTCAGCCTTCCTCAAAATTAAGGAATCATTCCAACAATCGCATTGGTGATAACTCAACCCGAAATCGTTCAAGATGGCACCCACGGAAGCGGAGCTTCTTGCCAATTACCTCCTTCAACCATCAACTTTGACCGCTATCGTCACGCTCGAGCAGTTCAAGGCCCTCTTTCCCCGTCCGCTGCAGTCCTCCCCTCAAATTCGATCGCTATTTCGGGATTTGCAAGCGCAGCGCACAGATCTCCTCGATCAAGTTGCCGAGAATATCGCTGATGAAGCTAAACGAGGAATCACAATGCGGCGAGAAGTCGTACGTGCTAAACGTGAGGCAGAACGAGAAGATATAGACGCCGAGATCGAAATGGAACGAGCAGTATGTACGTTGGGTACAATCTTATCGTCCGAATACTGATCAACGCTCCTTGTAGCTATTCGGGGACGCTTCGGGTGCAGCGAGTGCTAAACATACTCTCAATTCTATTATTCCGGAACTCGAGGGTGCAGCAGGTGCACTTCAAGCCGAAATTGAACATTTAAAGGAGGAAGAAGCTACCTTGCTCGACTCTGTGCAACAGACCGTAGGGGCACTGAGCGATCTACGATATGGAAAATTCGCGAATGGCCAAATAAGTGACGAAGTAATCGATAGTCTCAAGAACGTAGAAGCAGCTTGCGAAAACAAGTCATGACAAAATATTACCTCAAGAGCTTCTACGATTTCACACGAAAATTTTGTTGATTATTACGGACGAGAAACTTCATATATTCGCGACAAGGTGGCATTTTCCCGAACAACAAATAATTTGACGGCTCCATCATTAAAGCCTATCAAGTAATTGCTAACATGGATTATTGAGCACGTTGGGCACCAGCCTGGGGGGCACCGTTCATGCCTTGCATGCGACGGGACCTGGTTGTTGTTAATATCGTGCATATTTGGCTTAAGAGTTGGGATAACTCACATCATGGCGCGACTGCCGAAGGAGACAACGAGCATGAAAAGCCAGTTAGGGATCAGACCCATAGCCCACATGAGGTAGCCAAAGGGGACAGCCAGACCGTACTCGGCAAGCTTGCCGTTGAAGGGGTGGAACCAGTTGCTGTCAATACGACGGAACTGGTCCTTACTGCCAGACTCATGGAATGCAACCAAAGTGTCAGAGGTTGTGGTGGTCAGGTTAAGCCTCTTGCTGTATATTTCGATGGGTGCAGGCTCGGGGAGCATCTCAATGATATAGAGGCTGGCGGGACCGGCAGACCAGGCATTGCAGAGAATGGGCTGGTTGTCACAGTTTAAGTAGGCCATATGGGGAGTGTTGTCAAGGAGCGCAAACTTGGCAGCAGTCTCGTTGAAGGCCTGCTCGACAGTTCCACATCGTCCTGTAAGTACATGTTAGTGAAGGTTCATTACGTATAATAAGATGACAATTGAAAATTGCGGAGCAGAAATTCTATAGTGCAACTGCTGTTTAATCAAACGTACCATAGCAGGTCTTGTTTCCGCCAGAAATTAGCAACCACCACTCTTCGGGAGTAGTAGCGCCAGCGGAAACAGGCTCGTACAGGGTCTGCTTCCAGTTCTCAAGAGTCAGGACATTGAGTCTCATAGAACCAGCCTTGGCCTCAGCAGCCGCAACGGGGTCATGGTGACCTGGGTTGGGAATGTACGAGGCGAACTGTCCGATAACATTCTGGAACTGGGCCTTGTATTGGTCGATAGGCGAGTCCTGAGCGGCGGCGAGAGCGGGCAAAGCCGCGAGAACAGTGGACGACGAGAAGCGCATATTGGCTATTTATGTGAATAAGCTTGTGATGGATGACAGTAGTGAAGTACGGCGCAAGCTAATCAACTGATGACGACCTTGAAAACACGGCTGGAGAGGAATAGAGAGGAGGAGCAAGAAGAGGAGAAGGGAAGGGAAGATAAGACAGGTAATGGCCAGATGGAAAGATGAACGGGTTCCGGTGGAGATGAATGGATGGGTGGGCTAAGGAGGCAAGGTCAGTCCCAAGTAAGGGTAACTATGGCTAAGCTTGGATAAAGACCCCAGTGAAATTGGATGTACGGGAAAAGCTGGACCCTTGTATCGTTGGGGATATTTCTTCAGTAGCTTACTTTTGTTTAACTCCTCTATCTTGGCTGCTGACTTATACAACCGATTCATAAACCCCCTTCAGAAAGAGACATAAGGTACAGTGGATCAAGTTTAGGAGCTGGCGAACATCAAACAAGCCTGTTAAATAACGTACTTGAGCCGATAATAATGTCAAAAAAGCTAGTTGCTGTTAAAAATGGTAGACGGATACTTCATGGTCAGCTAAATACATGAGAAGTTTCTATCCACACGGGGTCCCCCCGCAAAGTCAAGCCCCGACCTGTAGCTCAGAAACCAATGATGACATATTCTACGGGCAACACTCGATTTCATAGCTCCAGACCATCATGACAACCGAGCCTCAGAGCTAACCAATGTCACATTAGGTGCCTACTGTACCTAGGTAGTTAGACCGTTCCACTGAGTTGCCCAATCCTTTTGTGAAGAAACTCCACTGAAGACGGCTGTACTTCTCCAAGACCCCAACAATACCTACGTAGAACATCCCTGGTCATGACCATTTATCTCGAAGACTCGGTCCGACACTTATTCCGTTTCCCTTCTCACATCCTTGAGTTGTCGACGCGCGCGTCTTCCACAAAGTGATCCACGATTCGCTACCAGAGTTAAAACGATAAGGTTTGTTCTTGGTCTTGACATTTCCAATCTTCTAATTTTGTTGTATTAATCGCTTCTCTACTCCAATACACCACCGTACTCTTTTTTTTGTGTTAGTTGTGTCCACAGAATTTGGTCCTCATCGACTCTGCTTCCCGCTCTGTCCCATCGCACTCATCATGAATCCTCAGATGGCCCAGCAAGGCCAGCAAGCTGGTGGTGGTGGTCAGGCCCAGCAACGTCCACCACCTATGTATCAACCTAACCAGATCAGGGGCCTTCCGACATTGAGCGACGAGGAAAAGTCCAAGTACGAGGCCGGGTTGCAGGGTCTTTGGAACAAAGCCAACAACTCTCCGAATAACAGTCCAGAGCATATTGCTGCCCGCCAAAAGATCATCGAATTCTCCAAGATGCTTATCTCGAAGATCCAGCAAAGACGGACCCAGCAGATGCAGGGACAGAATGCCCAGAACCAGCAAGCTCGACCTCAGCAAATGCAACAGAACGCTGCCGGGCAGGCAAACCAAGCGCAACCTCAACAACAACAACCTGCAGGAGCTGCTGCGGGAAACCAAGGCGCTGCCGCTGGTGCCGTTCCACGACCCCGGGTCCCCGATCACATCCAACAGCATGTCAACAAGATCAATTTTCGAGCTCCACAATCAATCGCTGAGAAGTCCGCTGCAGAGGCGAGCAAATGGATAGAAGAAATCAAGGATCGCTATACCCGAGCGTTGATGACTATGGACGCAAGCAAACAGAAGGTTGCGCAAATTGATAAAATTATAAACGACAGAGCTGCGGCTGGACAACCCTTCAAAGAAGAGGAGCTTAGGCAACTACAGGTCAAGAAGGATCAGCAGCTCAAAGCCCATTCAGATGCCCATAAATGGGTTGACAATGTCCGTAAACAACAGACAAGTCTGCAGGGCACTGGTCAGGCCCAGACTCAGGCTCAAGCTCAAGCTCAAACGCAATCACAAAACGCCGCAAGATCGTCGCAGCAGGGAACTCAGCAGCCCCTGCCAGTGCAACAGACTGCAGCCACACAACAGAATCAATCCCAACCACAGCCAAGGCCGCAGCAACAACAGCCCCAAAGCCAGGTAGCGCAAAATCAACCTCAAACCGCCCAGCAACAGAACAGCGCACAAACCACCGCTGCTCCTGTTAATGCAGCTGTCGAAGTTGCTAAGCAGCAGTTAGCTGCTGTAGGTCGAGCCTCCCCAGTCAACGGAACACCTGGAACAACACCGGCGCAGGCGCGTCCGGCGCAAGGGACACCTCAACCAGGACGTCAACAACTACCAACAACGCAAATCCAGGTCAAACAGGAACCTGCCGCTGCTCCTATAAATTCCGCGATGGCTTCAGCAGCTGCACAGAATCAGGCTGGAACTCCTACCCAGCAGAGCGCCCCGCGGATTCCTACGCCTCAGCAAGCAGCGGCAGCTGCCACTCCAGTCACAGCTGCTGGTCCTCAGCAAGCTCTCAGTCACTCAGCTGCGATGGATCTTGCAAACCAGAAGGCTATCAACACCCCAGGAAGTGCCTCGGTGCCAGGCCGGCCTGCCGCAGCTGGAACACCTACACCGGGCAGTGCAGTGAATCAAGGTGTAATGGGACCCAACGTTCCCCAACAACCAACTCCGCAAGGCCATCCGCATGCCCATCCTCCGCAACCTCAACAAACACCGATGCAGTCAAAAATGCCTATACCCAAGGTGCTCCCCGAAAAAGCCACAGCCGTACCTCAAGGTGTTACGGTTGGCGGCGGCGTGAACACTGGTCGGCCTACGATGTCTCAGGGAAGCGGAACATTAGGCGGCGTTATGAACCAACCTGCAATGGCTAGAATTCCGGCCTACAATCACGAAGCTGAAGGTGATCACGTTTTGAGCAAGAAAAAATTAGACGAACTTGTCCGTCAAGTATGCGGAGGCCCAGCCGAGGGACAGGATGGAAACCTTCTCACTCCTGAAGTGGAAGAGGTGAGCTTATTCGCACATGACAGTTTAGATGAAACAACTAATTTGATGCCAGAACATCTTGAATATGGCGGACTCCTTTGTTGACAGTGTCCTACATGCGGCGTGTCGAAACTCCAAGGAGCGCGGGTCGAAGGTGCTTGAGATTCGTGACATCCAACTTGTCTTGGAGAGAACTTACAATATCCGTGTCCCTGGATACTCCTCTGATGAGCTGCGTACTGTCCGCAAGATCCAACCATCTACTGGATGGATTGCGAAGATGAGCGCCGTCCAAGCGGCAAAGGTCATGCCTGGAAAGGGCGAATAGCTGTCTCACTGATCAAGACTAGTGGAGATAGACAGGTGTGTTCAGGAGCATAAAGAAAACAAAATACGGTCTAGTTGGTGTTTTGCAAAAGATAGGCGTTGGGTGTATACCAGGAACAAAACTGGCGTCAAGGGGTATTCGTTCAGGTACAAGACAATTCTGGGGAAGCAGGTAGACCAAGAGGCACGGATTGCTTCTCCCGACAAGCGAGAATTGATCTTCTAGTTTATGATACAAATAATCTAAGTGACGAGTCGACACTTGCTATAGTCCCTATCTGTGCTTGTATCATAACAAGTGGTCTTTGACCTTAAACATTTGCTCCACCCAACACTATGACATATTGGCTTTTCTGGGCAACTCCTAGCTAAATGTGTTCATATATTGATTGCTAAGTCTTCTCGAAAGCTTGGCACTCGTCTTGGTCACTGATGCATGTTGAAAATTGTACATGGCTAGCGTAACATTTGCATAATTTGCACAAGTCATTGCGATACCAGTAATGTTGTGCAAAAGGCTGCAGGCAACATCGAGACGTCACTGCTCCAGGCCCCACAAGGTCCCAGCTTATTAAGAATACCTGAGTGGTACACTGAAGTGCTGCAAGATAAGCCGCAAAAACAAGTACACTTTCAGCCCATTTCGTCTCCCTCAGCCATCGCCTCAGTTGCCCACTGGCCAGTAACCAAGCCCCGGTCTCCATTTGGTGAGCTAGCACGAAGCAACCAGCAGCATCACCTTGAACCTCCTTCAATCCATTACAGTACCAAACTCCCCACGACGACCAAGCTCTTAATTTCTTCCTCAACGCGTGGCTTGCTCTCTGGACCTCGACACCAGGTACTGTTCATGCCAATACCCTCCAGCACCAACCCACACAGTACCACGATAAGCTGAGGCGCGCGCACGAATCACAGGGACAACGGTAATCTCCCATTATCGTCATCAACAGCTCCTGCAGATTCAGCATCATATTTTTACAATACATATAAAACTCCATCGTCATGCCTAGCAAGACGCCAAACAACAACGGCAAGAAGCCTGCCGGAAACGACGTTCAGAAAAATAAAGATGTGGAGATGACGGACAGCACAAAGCCCAAGGTCAAGAAGTCTGCCAAAGACGGTGATGAAGAGATGACCGTTGTTGTTCCTCCTTCTAAGTCGAAAAAGTCTGACAAGGCAGCGGCTGACGCTGAAGGCGATGTGTCAATGGGCGAGGAAGAAGAAGAGGTCAAGATTGACCCCGTGGCACAGACTATCGCAGGTCAGTATTTCCCGTCGGAGCTCCGCAAGCTTCAGCCCAATAGTCACTAACACAGATTCTTTGACACAGATATTAAGAGCAACTTTGCTTTGATAGACCGTGCGGTTTCTCTTTTCGACGCCAGATTCTCCCTCCGCGCCCTGCGATCTATCTCCATCATCCGCAAGCGTTTGACACCCGATATCATTGCACAGGTCATTTCCGAGGCTTTCCCAGCAACCGCCAGCTCGAGTGCTATCGTTAAGCCGCTTCTATCTGCCATTGAGCGCGAGGATGTCATTCTCGGCCGACAGAGTGGTACCGAGATGGAAATTGATGAGGCCAAGTCATCTGGCAAAAACGGTTCCAAGAAAGAAGCCAAGGATCCCATTCCTGAGATCGACATCTTCCTCGGCATTCTTGTCCAGGTGCATCTCTTCGACTCGAAGCAGTTCCAACGCGGTGCCGACTTTTCCAAGTACCTCTCGGACAGGGTCCAGTCTCTCAACCGCCGCACACTCGACTCTTTGTCTGCAAAGGTTTATTTTTACTACTCCATCTTCTGCGAGCACATCGCGCCTCTTCCCCCTTCCCCTCAGTCCCCCGTTGTCGCGATCCGACCAACTCTCCTCGCCGCTCTTCGAACCGCCGTGCTACGAAAGGATGTCGACACACAAGCCTCGGTCATTGTTCTACTGCTGCGAAACTACCTTTCAACTTCGCACATCAATCAGGCTGATCTCTTGGTGTCGCACACCCAGTTCCCTGAGAACGCTGTCAATAACCAGGTAGCACGATTCCTCTACTATCTCGGTCGCATTCGAGCTATTCAGCTGCGCTACACTGAAGCGCATGAGCATCTTACTGCTGCCACTCGAAAGGCTCCCTCTAGCAGCTGTGCGCTTGGATTTGCGCAGACAGCAACCAAGCTGCTTTATGTTGTTGAGCTATTAATGGGTGACATTCCTGACCGAGCTATGTTCCGTCAGCCAACAATGGAGGTTGCTCTTCAGCCCTATTTCCTCCTAGTCAAGTCTGTCAGAGTCGGAAACCTTGAGGATTTTGAGACAGCGATCGCTGATCATGCCGATACCTTCCGACGAGATGGCACCTACAGCCTCATCCTTCGCTTACGACAGAACGTCATCAAGACTGGAATCCGTATGATGTCTTTGTCTTACTCTCGCATCTCCCTTCGTGACATTTGCATCCGCCTGCATCTCGGCAGTGAGGAGTCGGCCGAGTACATTGTTGCCAAGGCCATCCGCGATGGTGTAATTGAGGCCACGTTGGATCGTGAGAGGGGTTTCATGAAGAGCAAGGAGGTCGGTGACGTGTATGCTACTCGTGAGCCAGGTGAGGCGTTCCACGACCGAATTCGTGCTTGTTTAGCTCTCCACGACGAAAGTGTCAAGGTTTGTCTCCCAGTTATTCTTAGACCAGGATCGAAACTAATCAGCACCAGGCTATGCGATTCCCTATGAATCAGCATCGTCTTGAGCTCAAGAACGCTCAGGAGGCGCGAGAGCGCGAGCGCGAGATGGCTAAGGAGATCCAGGAAGGTGACTTGGACGAGGACGATCTCGGTGGAGACTTTGATGGTATCTAAACTCTGTATATTGTCTCGCTTAACAGCATTCGCTACCTATTGATGAACGAACATGGTTTCTCCTTGCCGATATCATCGGGTATCCTTGGTTGCAACTTCTTTTAATGACTTGCGCGGCGCTTAGAGTGACGTTGCTTGTCTGCTGGAATACGGCAATAGAGGGGGGAGGGTTCAGACGGTTCGAAGGTTTTATCCAGACTTCGGTGTATGTGTATTAGATGCTTGGCGCGGTGGAATAAACTTCGAGATGAATCAACTTGTGTCTTTGGATGGCAATCTAAGAAAAGCCGTGGTTGTTCTCAGTGTGTACTGCTTCAAGGGTAATTTCGATACTTCTTCCTATCACAAGGCATGTTCGGTGTTTCTCTTTAGAGGAATACTGAATGCTTTCATTTGCTAGCAATAATCGTCTCAAGTATATGAGCTTTTTTTTAATTTTCTCTAATTAACAAATGGGGAGCTGGCGCAACGGTAGCGCGTCAGATTCCAGCTATTAAGCAAGGAGATTCCTGAAGGTTATCGGTTCAAATCCGGTGTTCCTCATGTTTTTGTAGTTTCTATTTCAATTTTTTTTATATTTTATAATATATTTTATTTTATTTATAAGGTATAACGTAGTTGATAAGCGAGTGTGACAGACAAGTGAGTGTGACAGTATACTGTGTAGCCAAAAATAGCTTACCCTATAGCA